>UELU01131171.1:0-13230 GCA_900490025.1 Megastigmus dorsalis
CCGCGCGTTCTTGGAAATCAAAGCGCTCGCCATAAGCTCTATATTATAGGTTTCATACAACTGTATATATACGGTGAAGAAAATAACGTTTAGAAGAGCTGCTGGAAAATGCGTCGCTAAATATATTCATGCGCCTAAAGTAATAATAATGATAAAAGAGCGCCGGAAGGCAGAAGCGCCGCCGGGAGGATTCGCTATGGGGACTAATGGAAATCCCATTTCGTCGACTCGACGCTATACTCTAGTGTGTGTGTGTGTGTGTGTGTCTTTTCATGCACGCACGGACGCAGAAAAGTCACCGAGCAACTTGACTCATTAGCATATATGCGTCCGCTCGGTACGTTTAGCTCGCTGAGACTACTGGCCCGGCTTTGCGCAATGAGCAAGAGAGAGAGAGAGAGGCAGACCCGGAAAGGAGACCTTTATTTATCGATAACGTACGACCTTCGCGAAAACAGCCAAGTGAAAAGGCTGCAGCCACGGCACTGGACTCGACAATATTATCAGCCTGACACGACCGCCGTCGGAGTATTTTATATGCCGACTGATTACTCCCGAGAGCCGTTTGTTGCGACACTTTATTCGCCTCCTCGAATAATCTTTGTGCGCGTATAAAAATGAAGATGTTCAAAATTCGGATTTAAATAAAAAATTAGCGCGTGTACAAGTATCCGTCAGGTCGTACATTAAACTTTTAATGTTTGTCATTATAGGTAAAAAATTGCCCACTTTACGCATTTCGCTCATTTATTTATTGAAAAGCTGTTAACGATATCGATTTGTGAAGTTAAACATAGCTATTATAGTATTTCTTTTTTATTTCCGCACATTGCAGAAATAACGTATACATCTTTCGGAAGATTTACTTTTGAAAATTTCCTTACCGGAGATCTTACGACACATCGATTAATTATCACACCTGTGCGTACCACAAAATAAATTCATAATTTATATGATAATGATGTGAAATTCGCTTCTTTGATCAATTTTCCTATTAACAGGCAAGATAAATGACGTCTTAAAAGCTTTTCACATACGCGTGTATACAGTCAGCACTTTAAGACCCTATCGACGCTTCGGTAAACAAACTCGCGCGTCGCAGCAGGTCCTTCGGTTTATCGTCTCGGGCGTGCGTCGCTCGGAGATCGAAGGATTTTTCTTGACGCGACTGCCTGGGTTATACAAGCGCGAAACAAGATACTCGCATTTAAATGAAGATTTTTCCAAATTACAAGCATTCGATATGCCATTATGCAAATCGAGAACACATATTGATTTTGTAGCCGATAAGCATAATCGCGTAGCCTAATGCACACACATTAATCTAACCTTTATACGCGTTTATAATATATATTGCATTATCTCAATGCCATTAATATTGACTTATTTTTCACATTATACACTTTTTAATAGTTTAGTATCACCTTGAGTGATAAATTAATGTATCAAACCCAAGATCACAAAAGAAACGTTAATTAAAACCAATAAATAATTCGTTAAACTATTTCGTTATTTCGTATAACGAAGAAAGCCAAAGTCTCCACAAAGCAGCAGCACAGAAAGCGATTAAATTACGTGAAATACGCAGACTAACCCGACTAGTGAAACGGGAATCGTAAGAAGTACTCCTCGGCTCCTCGTACGCCTTAACCAACCTCCACAGTTGATGAACGTGGAGGACCTCCGAAACAGAGGGCACGGGAATACAATTTAACGGAGCTCTGAACGCACCGCGAAGGCGAATCGCGCCCCAACCGTCTCTGCATACCAGATCCGAATTTCAACTCCGCAATTGCCTTGCGGAACCGAGCAAAAGATATTCGGCAAAAATTAATTCGTGCAAAAATAATTCGTAACTTTAAAGTCGCGGACCGTTCCTCGTTCGACTATCGCCTGTATACGATGCACAAGCAAACTGGCACCTTAGCCCCGGGAATAACTGGGAAAGCAAGGATATATAATTCCGAGGTGTTTTTAAAGCCGGCTGCATCCAGCCGCGTGTGTAAGTGGTCCGACGCATTGGCCACTCGTAAATACGTATAAATCTCTCTCTCCTTGGTCCGCTGCAGCAGCAGCAGCAGCTTACGAAAGTTCCTTAGATACACATTATAGAGGCGCGCAGCAAAGGCACACAGAGAGCGAGATTGACGAGGGACCGTTGCATCGACACGCGTGTGCATAGCGTGTCTCGAGTATCCGCGAGTAGGATTTTAATCGAGGAATAATCGAGCCGGCCATCGAGGTGTAGCGCAGCGCGCGGGAGAGTTTAAAGCCTATATAGTCGGTGCAGTCGGCAGTCGGCGCAGTCGATATTTCACAATGTTTCCTCGATCCCCCTATACATATATGTACACCGGCTCACAAGTACATACGGAATGCGAATAGTTTTCCTAGCGGATAGGAAGACGATCGATAGAAATCTACATTCGTTACTTTATAAACGCGCCCGCACAATCGCAGCAGCGTAGGATAGAGAGAGAGAGAGAGAGAGAGAGCCATCTAATTCATGCCGCCGCCACGGATTTCCAGTTAATCTGCTGCTGCAGGCCGTACAGTATAGTATGCACGCGCGGCTGCAGCGAAATCTGCAGTTTTATAGTAACTTAAATTAACGCGTGAGTGATTGGGAGGGCCGTCGAGATTAGCATCCTATACACACATTTTTCAGCTCATCGATTTTCGACGTGCGCGCGCGGGGCATTTTGTATGGAAGAGAGAGAGAGAGAGAGGCCGGAATGCTGTTAGAGCTCGCGCAGCGATGCGGGGTTTTAATCGAGGCCTTCAATTAGCAGGACTCGCGCGAGCTCGTAGCGAATTATTATTTTATCGGGAGATTTCGAATGATTTAGCCAAGCCGCGAGTGATTGATCGATACCTCATGTGTGTGTGTGTGTGAGCGTGTGCACTTCTTATATATACGGCAGCCCACGTCAATATCCCAAGACCCATTACCACGATTGCGGCCCCAAAGTTGTAAATTTAAGCCAATTAAGCATAGCTCGAGCGACGATAGCATCTGTTTTATTGCATTCCTCCACCTTGGCACTATATATTTCCTATATATATATGTACACACGTATATGCGCAGAGCAGCAAAGATGCAAAGCATATAGCGCTCGTGAAAGTAATATTTGAATAAGTTCAATCAAGAGCGGCGCGCCTCTCGAAACGAGTATATATATATATATATATATATATATAATAACTATACTCTGCGGCATATCTGTCTTAATGTGTTTACCATTTTACATCGACGCGAACGGGCTGGGTTTAATCGTAATAGAGCGAGGAGTTAACACAGATTTTTGACGGCAATATATATACAGAGTAATTTCGGCGTATAGTCGCGTAGATCCCGCCTTCCCACAACTGCGCGGGAGAAACAGAGCAGTTAATTTGGTATCCGCAGCGGTAATTAGCGGCCGCGATACAACAGACACGCTATACACACACAGACAGAGTATAGCTGCGTTATGAAACCTTATCTAATGATTGATGTAAAGGTGTAGACGAGGTGTAGAGGCAGCAGTAGCAGCAGCTTCCTATAAGACAGGAAAAAGCAGCAGCGTATAAGAATGACAGTCGCTCGCATTTAGGTGCCTTATGACTTGTCTTCCTCTTCCGTCTTTTCTTTTGTTTTTTCCTCTCTCTTTCTCTCTCTCTGTCTCTCCTCTCCTTTATCTGACTTTCATGAGAGAGATCACAGACGGTGAGAGAGAGAGAGAGAGAGAGAGAGAGAAAGAGAGAGAGAAACACGCATCAACGTCCTCCTACAATTTTTACACTCCCCGCGCCTAATTGCGTTATATAAAGAGAAAAAAAAGAAGAGGGAACGTGTTTATATTGTTTTAAGCCGAGTGTAGGCGGGCGTGTATAATCACCATAAAGGATTACGCGCATAATATATATCGTGCGAAGATTGCACACCGAGGCGAAAATGATTTCCCTCAAAACTTTTCCTAATTCCTTAATTTACAATTACAGCTGTGATTAAAACATTGGCGCTTAAAACTATGGCTTACACAGTTCAGCTGTCTCGAGCATTTCACGCGCCTCATTCCCACTATATATACGTATAATTTTAATTGCATTGTTTGCACAGTCGCGGGCGCGTTAAATAACCACGAATATATATACGAGGCGTATGAAAAGAAAGGTGTAAAGTTTTCCCGTCGTGAAAGTTGTTATAAAAGTCTCGCGATTATCCCGCGACACACAGAATACATATCGCGTCGAGCAAGGCATATTTGGAGCGGCTGGCATACATATATATAATAAATCGAACACCAAGGCGAAAAGTAGATTCGAAAGAAATAAAGCGGGGCAACGGCAAGGAAAGAAACGCACGAATTCGTAATGATATTAACTTTCGAATTACTTCACCTGTGAAGAGAGGCCCCCGAACAATAAGAGCACCGCACACACACGCACAGTATACATATGTATATATATACGAAACCGATCCGGCATCACACACGTCGCACTGCAGCAACGGCAGCAGATATATGTATACAGGTATATATATAAACACGTGTCTCTCACTTTTACTCTCGCACGCACCGGCTCATCGAGAGAGTTTCGCCGCTGCGATAATATCGCTCGCTCGCTCGCCGCGAGACCGGCTCTCATTCAAACTCTCGCTCTCCGGCCTCTTTCAGCTCCGAGGGGTCATTAGAATTTATTAGGCCCAGTTTCACGCCGGCTACGCACGTCCACCGGACCGACGTCGGGCCCGGTGCTCTGCTCTGCTCTGCTTTGCTCCACCTTCTCTCTCTCTCTCTTTCTCGGATCGCCATGGGACTCGGCTATCGGGAGGGAATTGATTTTTGTTTTGCTACAGCCCTGCCGCCGCACGAGAGAGAGAAAGACAGAGGGAAGAGAGAGAAAGAGCATATTTATTGGGTAGGATCGACTTTGAGCTTGCGCAGCCGCATTCGCGTGAATAACGCTATTCTCATTTATATTTTGGGATCGGAATTGATTTATCTCTCTCTCTCTCTCTCTCTCGCGGCCGTGATTCGGTGAGTTATGTATTACATATATACCGACACGGTGGCGCGAATTAAAATTAAAATTCGATCAGTCGAGAAAGTTGTTGCTCTGCGTTGTTCTCTTTTTTTTTTCCTGTTACCGAAACGCCGCCGCGGGAATATTGCTCTCGTTCTCGTAGTACGCCTACGGATTTTTTGACGCTAAGAGAGATCGGATGTGTATACATATATACGACGAAATTTCGGATTCGCGAGCGCGGCTGTGGGAAAGGAAAAGTAATTGCTTTAGAAAGAGCTGCTACCCCCCCCCCCCGGGCTATACGGGAACTAAATTATTTTAAAAACTGAATTAAGAATTTTCGTGACTTTTTGTAAGGTGAATTTCGGATATCGATATAATGTCTAACATCGATTGCAGACTATAATTATTGTATGAATACATATATCTATCGGCCGAAGAATAATTATGGAAAAATATGCACAATTATTTAGAGTGTTAGGACATAAATGTCTTACCAAATTCAGCACGTATCTACTTGTCAGCAGCAAGGCGCCAATTCATTCTTTATATATATCTATATACATATCCCCGATACCGATTTAAAGACTCGATCATTTCTAGTAAATCGAGGATATTATTTCACTGCGGGAAGAAATGGTACGGAGTTTTATTGATCTATCGTAACGGAGCGTTGTTATGGTCCTCGTTCAGCCGCGGCAAAGTACATTTACAGTAACGGCGCTGTCTGGCCGCCGCGCTTAGTGTATAGATCGGTAAACTTACCTCAGCGCGCGGAACACAAATTAACTCGCGGAGGATAAAAAGCCGATATAGCCCCATTAATACCAAGTTTTATTGCGAAACATCCCAATTTATCGATGATAAATTATTCCTATGTGTAATTCTTTTTTTTTTGTTCGGGAAAAAATACATAAGGTTTTAATTAAGTTTCGGACGTGTATACAATAAATATTCGATATCTTATTCGTATGTAAAGTTCAATAATTAAATATGAAAATTACAAATATCATTGATAACCATGTTATCCGTGTATCTTGTAATATATAATAGCGCTCGAATGGTGCGGTTATAGAGATAATCAATTTTTTTTAAGAGGTTGAATGTTCACACGCGATTAGTATATAATTAAAAAACAAACTGATCTTTTCATTTTTCTACAGTACTCGTGTATAAAAAAGTAAAAAATATTTGCATACCAAGTTAATTAGTTTCTCATGATTAAAGTATGTACAAGGGATCTTTAATCGAATTCATCGAGTACGTTAGTCGGAATAGAAATAGAAATACTGAAATATCTTCTGAACTATTCACAATAAGCGCAGACATTCTTTGCGAGATAAACAAGAGAAAAGAAGCCCGAGAGAGGCTGCACTTGTGCGTCAAGCTTAGGGCCATCGGATCATCGCTGTTTTTAGAATAACATTTTAATGCGATTAAATGAACTTGGCTCGCGATCTTCATGAATATATAAAGCCTAATTCACCTTCCACAAAGGCAGACACGAGACAAACTGCATCGTGCAAACTCGCAGACGCGATCGCTCATATGAGCCTTGGAGGTGTATACTTAAACCTTAAATGTGAAATTTGGCGCCCAACGTTTTTTTTCCTACTACGCCTTTTGTAGACCTGCCGGGATAAGAGTCTCGAGGAAGATAGAAGAGAGGGGATCTATATACCCGCGAAAACGACTCTCGGGCGAGAAGATTACAGTTAAAACGTCGCTGGATGCGCATATATATATATACACATGTCTATATATATATATATATATAGAAAAAGAGGAGCGAGAAGGAAGAGGAGGCGAACGAGAAGAGCAAGAAGACTAAGAAGACGAAGAAGACGAAGAAGAAGAAGAAGAAGAAGAAGAAGAAGAAGCAGACTCTCGTCCCGAGGCTTTGGCTCGCGCTGCACTTTGCTTTATGGTAGGCGGACCATTCACACCTCTGCTCTCTCTCTCTCTCTCTCTAGCTTCAAGGCATCGCACAGGGCGACTCACACATACAAACACATATACGCGTGTCTTGGCGAAGAAAGAGAGGTGTTTCTAAGCTCTCTCTCTCTCTCTCTCATTCGCACTGGCTCGCGAGACTAGAAACTGGATCGGCGCGGCGCGCATTCCCGAGAGCCGTGGCAGCAGCAGCAGCAGCAGCAGGAGGAACGGCGGCGGGAGCAGAGCGCCTTAGCGGCCGTAAAACCGTTGAGATAATATTGCCAGATGGGTGTATATGGTGTTTATCGGGTATATATATCTGGGGGGATCGGCCGCCGGAAAACTGCGGAAACCCATCTCTCTCGCGTCCGTGGCGCCCGAGAAACGTTATATATGTGTAGAGAGGGTCGTGCCACTGAGCGAGAGAAACAGAGAAGAAGATCGCGCTTTTAGGCGCTTTTCCACTGTATAGGCGAGGATTGCAGCGCAGCTTTTGCCGGCAGCGCGGCGAGTGCAAATAATGGACTCTCTCTCTCTCTCTCTCTCCCGAAATCCGCGAACGACAGCTGTAGAACGTATATACATATGTATGCTCGCAATCGAAGGGAACCTGGGCAGTTATATACAGAGCATTAGACGCGAGAAGAGAGAGAGAGAGAGGAGCTGGGCGCGAGCTCTATAGTCGTAAAGAAGCTGATGGTCCCGCAGCGGCGGCGGCGGCAGCGCGAGGATCTTCGTTAAAATTCTCGGGCTCGCTGCCGCAGCGGTAGTTAGTTCCGTTTCTGATTGCAGCCGCGGCGTCTCGCGCTCGCTCGCGGCTCTATATACACCCATAGCACCCAGCTATATATACACATGCTATATATATGCTGTATAGGAGAGCCGAGCCGCGCCGGGGCCCATCTACTGCAGCAGCAGCAGCAGCAGCAGCAGCCCGTCGCCTTTTATTAAACTTAGTGTAGTGGTGCGGCTCTCTCGCTCCCCGCAGCTTCGTAATCGGCTGGCGTGGCAAGCTCTCTCTCTCTCTCTCTCTCGCTTGCGCGCCGCTCTCCGCCCGGCCTGGAAAACTGGGCAGCCGTAACGAAGCTCCTTTGGCCGTATAAAGTCTACTTAGGAGAGCGAGAGCGAGAGAGAGAGAGAGAGTGTGCAGGGATTCCTCTTCTCCTCCTCCTCCTCTCTTTTCCATTTAATGCGCGCGAGCCCGAGTCTAGCTCTCTCGCGCGCCCGTCTCTCTCTCTCCTCTCTCGAGAATTAAGTGCGCCAATAACAAGTCTTTTGCTCTCTCTCTCTCTCTCTCTCGCTCTCTCTCGTCTCAATAAGCGTATCGCGGACTTTTTTCTCCTCGGCTCGCGTCGTTCCTTCCTCTCTTATCTTTCTCGCACTGGCCGCGACTGCAGCCGTTCCTTTGTACGTACAACCTGAGCTGCTGCTGCTGCTGTACTCGCGGGGGTAAATTGCTGCGGCGGCGGAGCAACCGCTGCCCTTTCCTTACACACATTGTATAACTAAAGTGCGATTTTCACTGCAACTGCGTGTCGGAACTTGTGCGCATCGCTGTATAAAGTACACGTAATAATACGAGGCTGGTTCAGCTCTTTCTCTCCTTATTACTGAATTCCCTTGTAAACTTGCTCGACCCGACGACGACTTCATTCGCAGCTGGAATCGCGCGAAGAAGACATCTCGCGGTGCGTCTCTCTTTTTCTCTCAACCGGCGGTCGTAGTTCCGGCGATGCGAGCGCTAATATCGAATATATATATAAGTTGCCGATGCAGCAGCCGATTAGAAATATCGAGCTAGCGTGATTTTATCGCTTGAAATCTAAATGCCACGCGCTGATGCACTAAAGCTTCGAACGAATTCGGTGAAACTATATACCTGTACGCATCTTTTCGATATCCCCCCGGTAAAAAGAAATCCGCGCGGAGCTGGAGGAGAAAATCTAATGTACATTTATTAAATTACACGGATATATTTGAAATCGAAGCTTTAAAAACATAGACAGGAATATAGCGGCACAAGCGCAAATGCAGAATCGACTTTTAACGTAATACCACGCCTATATTACAATGTATACACAGCTTATCTCGGATATCTCTCGCGGCCGCGATAAACCATATACTTAGACGCGCGCACGCGCGATGCATCGCTGGCATAGCGGGATAATTTCGTTGATGTGTCTCGATATCGATTACGCGATTCGCTATCAGCTGCATACATAGGCGTGCACCAGCAGCAGCACCAGCGCGAATCTTAATTAACCGAAATCACATATCGCGCGCGAGCATAAGCAGTCGCGGCTCGAGCAGCGTCCGTCTATACACATTATAAGTATGAGCGAGCATAAGGAAAAGCCGGTGTATGTAGACGCGGCAAATGTATACGCGCGAGTCCCGACGTTGCAGCGGCACCGCGAAAAGGGCATACATATAGGAGGGGAAGAGGCAGCAGAAGCAGCAGCAGCAGCGCATAAAGGAGAGTCCTTAAACTGGCTGGAATGCGCGCAAGGAGAGGAGCTGCCTGCGTCTCTCTCTCTCACTCTGAGCGCGCACTACCGCAGTGCACCGCTGCTGCTGCTGCTGCAGACTTTTCTCCATGTACATACGCGTATGTATGCGTGAGTGTAGGAAGCTAGCCGAGGGAAAAGGAGAGCTGCGCGACTCTTTGCTGCACTCGTAGATTCGCATCTCTTCGGCCTCGTCTATTACCTCTCTGCAGCTTTTTCTCTCTCTCCTCTCCTCTTTCCCTTCGTATACAGCGTGTACATATACGCAGAATGCAGCGATTCTTTCTCCCGCGTATTTTCCTCGGCGCGAGTCGACTCCGGATTAGACGGAATAATAGCGCCGGACGTTTGAATGCGTCGACTACTTTCACCGCGGCTGGATCGCTCTTGTTGCAACCTGCGCTCGCTCGTATCGAGTATCAGAGGTGAAAATGCGGACGCGGAGGTTGTAATTGTGCGCGATGAGCGCGCGAGATGCGATATTAGCTTACTGAAAATGGCCCGTGATGTGTTCCGGGGTTATGATGCTAATATACGCCCGCGTACGTACCTGTACAGTAAAGATTTTATACTTGACTGACAAGTAAATTGATCGGCTGATAGTGGAGTTTGTTTTGACCAAAGTTGCCAAGTGTTATAATGCGCGTAGATTATTATTGTTCTTGAGACACGGCGAGCCTAGTCTTATTGTTATTTTTTAAGGAGAATAATTATAAATTATAATCCTTGCATAGGCGTGCAGTCGAGTGTACATTTCTGTAATTGCTATAACTGCTTTATGTCAATATAGTGTAATTTAATCAATCACCATAAACAAAACATTTGCGGTATACCGTATAATAATGACGGCGGCGCTCTCCGCAGCATTAAAGTCGATAGGCGCAGAAATATCGTTCTCTATATGACCCCAAGCGCAGCTCTCTCTGAATAATATTCCACTTTGTAGTTTTTCTAAATTCCTATGAAATGGCGGCTATGCAGCGGCTGCGGCGGCGCTGCAACGGCCTTATAGCCATTCACCTATACTTGCCGCTTATATGCTCCTCGCGTCCTACACACATCTGCGCGGGGCAAGGACACTTTCTAAAATAAGAATTCGGATTCTTCGCATATTCGCGAACGCCGATACGTTTCCACATCCACACCGCTTGTATATTATGTAGGATTTTTCATTGCCAGTCGTTGCAACGTTTTCTCCTCGCATTTTCACCTCGATTTTGATGAAATTCGATTTAAGTGTGTTAAGGTGAATGTCCCGATCTTTTTGCTCACTTATATATACAATTAGTAATAGATGATAGGTGTTGTGCATTTACTCGCGTACATACGAATCTTTCTATGCAAGTGTGTGTCTTATCGCCCGCATATGTATACGTGAAATATATAATCACGGTCGATTCAGCAAATAGTCGTGGCAATTTATTAGCTTTTTCTATCCAATTGAAACATTTATTCAACATCAATTACCTCTTAACGCACCTCTCGCCGATATCCCAAAAGGAGCAATATATATATATAGGCAATAAGGATCGCATGAGCCAAGCTTATATTACACTCGAATTAATATGCCAAGCTGCTGCGCGGCTATATAAGCATATATATATATGTATATACAAAAGTCCTCGCGAACTCGCTTGCTCGCTTGCTTGCGCGACACGAAAATTCATTCATAACTGTGCACTCGCGCATTTTATTTTATGTCTCTTTCATTCAATATCTCGGCTCCTTCCACTCCATAACTCCTTCTCTCTCTCTCTCTCTCTCGCTCTCTCTATCGTACATTATATTCCTTTTCTACCTTTTGCCCGTGCTCGGTGCGCCGGGCGTTCACGCGGAAGTAGTCGCGCTGCAAGAGAGAGAGAGAGAGAAAGAGATAAGGGACGAGAGATTCGCGCGCACTTGAATTTGTCCTCGCGTGTTACTCCCGCGGCTAGATTCGCGTGTGTGTACGGCTCCTCTTCCCTTCTCGATATAACCACGACGACGGATAGCATCTCTGTTCTCTCTCTCTCTCTCTCTCTCTCTCTCAGTCTTTGGCGCGCGCGCGTGTGTGTGTACGTGGGCATATAGGCGAGCGTGTGGGTGCAGTAGCGCAGGTAGCGTGGGCGCGCGAGAGCTCGAGCGAGCATTTCGCAGCGCGCAGCAGTTCTCTCCTCATGGACGACGCCCGCGATCGCATGTCTCTCTCTCTCTCTCTCTCTCTCGCTCTCTGTATGTGTGCATAGGATGCGCCGAGGAGATTGCGCGAGCCGGAGGATATTATCTAGGTGGATGTAACGGATGCCGAATGCGACGATCGATGATTTTTCTATATATTCTCATCGAGTCTCTGCTGCCGCTGCTGCTGCTGTGGCGGCGGTTGGCTGGCTCTGGCTGCCGCGACCGTTGCGGCGTATATAGAAATGTCGTTGACGTCGCGCGAGTGAGTCATTGTACGAGCTGCTGGCGCAGCCGCGGAGCTCCTACAATTCCAGTTCTCGGGAGAAGCGAGGCGCGAGGGAAAAGAATCGGCGGCCCCTCTCTCTCTCTCTCTCTCTGTCACGTTCGATATGATTTATCGCGATTGATTCGACCAACTCCAGTGGGAGTCGAAATTAACGAAAATAATATACGTGCTCAAAGTTTGTGGATATCATTTTGATAATATTTGGAAGTTTGGAATGATCGTTTGCTGCGCAGTGTGTTTATTTTGGGTGGGTGTAGCCGGTGGCGAAAACTGAAGGATGTTGAAGCCGTAAACATTTTCACGGACTATAATTTGCTGTGGTCTATGAAACTGTATGTTTTTAAAACACTAGCCGTAGCGAGAAAACATATTTGTATATAAAAAGTATAACTTAACCCGGAACAGCTAGCAAACAACTAATTAACACAATAAGCTTTGTCTTCATATAGATTATACTGCAGTAAAGCTCGAAATACCTTACTATGTACAAACAAGTTTATAGCATTTTTTACTTGATTGCATATTTTTCCGTTCTACGATTACTTTTGCCTTCGATCTTTATATTCTCATTCCCATCTCGCTAAACTCTGTTGTAATTCCTCTTTTTATATATATACGCTCATTTTTGTCCGCTCACCTAAACCTTATCATCGGCCATTATCTACTTATTATCCACTATATCGGATCAAAACATAAATCTAACTTACACCAATCTCAGATGTGAAGATAGTCATTATCTTAACTCGGCGGGCTCGGCTGTGTAAAATCAACCAGAGCGACATGCACCGCGAATCGGTCTAAGCATCTCAAAATAAACTCACTCTCTCTGTTTGTGCACTTATAACGTCCGCGATAGGAATATACACGGGGCGTATGATCTTGTTCTTTCATTTGCGCGCATCTCCACAGATAAAATAATTTACTTTGCGCGAGCTCGAGAATCGTGCACCGATACACTACACTTATTATACGCGTGTAGCTCGTTTTCTGTATTTCATATAATATCCGAGATTTTCCGCCGAGATCGCGGCTCATTGTTGATTTTTCCTGTTCCCTTTTCGGGGCCGCCGCCGCCGCCGCCTCTTATACGCGCCACACAATGGCGAGGTTGAAATTATCGTTGGAAAAGCGCGCTGTAACGAGCTGCGCGCGCGCGTTCTATAAAGTTTAGCCCGGCCGTGCCGGTATTTTCTGCGCAACTTTTTTCTTTATACAGCGTTCGGCTCGAGCAATTCCTCCGCGGTGCGCAGCAGATAAAAATAAACAGTAAACTTGGCCAATGCAGCAGAGATGCCGAAGCAGACAAATATATACACACACACACACACACAC
>UELU01131172.1:0-12649 GCA_900490025.1 Megastigmus dorsalis
TATATATATATATATATGTATACGTACGTGCGTAGGACTATATCGTATCGCGCGCGTGCAGATACATTAACGAATTCATTTGGCGCGGCGGTTAACCGGCCGACTCCGAGTTCTATTCCTCTCTCTCCCTCACTTTACTCGCTGGCACACCATTAATTCTCGCTCGAAAGCTCGGTACAGAGTGTGTTTGCGTGTGTGGGAAGCGAGAGAGAGAGGGAGAGACGTCGCGTAAGCGCTGCCGCACCACCACGCGAGCGTGTAAAATCTCGATCGAGCATACGTCCGCGAGTGAGCCGTTAGTGAGGCTGTCCGTAGTGCGGGGAAAGAGAGAGAGAGAGAGAGAGACTGGATGCTCCGGAAAAATTCGGTTAATTAATTGCGAGGAGCTATTAGGGGATCGATTTGTAATCTTCAGTGCGACAAGCTGCGCGCGCGGCTCGCTGCACCCGCCGCCGCCGCCGTTCACAGTATAGGAAGCCCGAGCTTCCTGCGCGGATTTTGAGGAATGCGCTTTATGAGCTGCGTCGAGTTTCGCCTTTTACTTTTTGCTCGACTTTTGTTTTCGTGTATATATATACATATACGCTGTTGCTGCACCGCACGCCGGGCTTTTATACCTTTCACGTTTCTCGATTTAGATTTAATTGGTTCCCATCAACATTCGAGACTATTTATTAGCTGCGTATTTCGCGATATCGCGCGGAGATTTTATTTGTTTTTAAGTTAAATTTGATATTAATGGGTGAAATTTATAGGCTGAATAGAATAATGATTTTATACCATATAATTTAATGGAATGAATAAAATTGAATTTATTATTCAGTTGATAAACTTGTAGTTTCTCCATTAATTTGTGTATACATATATACCTTTGCACGCGTAGCGATGTTTTTAGCAGTCGTTGATAACACATAGCATCCATTTCCACGTTTATATGCAGCTATTTCAAATTTGCATGAAGTATTTAAATTAAATTAACTAAATTCATCGTTAAATGAATAAAAACGCTGCATTACAACTGATGAATCGCATTTATTAAACTAGAAAATTTTTTTGCGAGAGATTTTGATTGCTATATATACACATATTTAATTGCCCTAATAAAGTTATTATATTGCCACAAATGAAAATTTTTCTACAAAATAATCCTTAATCGTTCTTCTCGTATTTCACTCTCACCCCGATATTCATTTACACGATAAAAAAAAAACCTGTACATAAATAAACGAACGGAGTGGGAGGGTAACGATTTAGCTGTGAGCCGCGAAGCTGCATAAAAAGTGAATTAGTCGATCGGCGGCGGCGGTGGCGGTTATGGCTTTAATTTGGCGTGCTCGCGGCTATCTCTTCTCCAGCTTTGTTCGCCCACACTATACATATATATAGACAGAGAACCGCTGGAATCATTTCGCTCGATTTCCATTTCACGCATCGACAGATCCTCGTCGGCTCTCTCTCTCTCTCTCTCTCTCTCTCTCTCTCTCTCGGGCAACTCGATGGATGAGCAGGAAAGGTTATCGTCCACTTGGAATTATCAATGAGCGTACGTGTTCCTTGATTTGATTTTCACGTTCGACCGCGCGCCAACAGAAAGCGAGCCAGAGAGAGAGAGAGAGAGAGAGAGAGAGAGAGAGAGAGAGATAGTGTGGGCGAGGGGTGGTCAGGGAGAGCAAGAGGGAAAGAGAGGGGGAGAGGGACAGGCAGTGAACTACCAAAGTGAATTTCATCTCGGCATGTTATTGTCTGTTATATCAAATGATATATACACGAGTCCTGCATAAATGTTAATGACGTACACTTTTGATTGTTTTATCGTTGCACATTGCCATAGCGAGATACGGAACCTCTGATGTAACGTAAAAAGTTAAAAAAAATAAATTGTTCCAATTGGCTTTTTTGTTATCGCTCCACAATATCTGCCGAGTGAAAAATGTTTTATTTACAAAAATGATGCTGTATACAAATCCCATCCACGAGTATTTTTCACATTATGAAGAACAACAACGGCTATACCGCACCGCAATGACGCCTGTCGCGATCACAAAGGGCCCCGCTTTGTCCCGATGTGATGCAAATCCAGCGCGACATCGGGAATCGTACCGATTCCAAGTCCTACACGCGCGCGACACGCACATACATGCAGCCTCTCACGCTCGTACCTGTATATATATATACAGCAAAATTACGGGGGCGGCGGTAGTGGCGGCGATGGTGGGCCGTATTGCCTCGTCGCCGGCCGGCGCGCTAATAATTATCGACGAGCGATAACGAGCTTATATTAGGGCAGCCCCCCTTGGCCCGTGCGCGTGCGAAATGTCCGGCTAATCCGGCGCTGCTGCGGTCGGATCCAGTTCTCTCTCGCTCTACTGCGGCTCGAGTCCCCGGTGCGCGCCCCTCTATATATATAATGATAGCCGACTACTGCGAAACGCATATGCGCGACGCGCGGCTAGTAAGGAACAAAGGAACTCGATCGACCCGATTAAAAACGGGAGGAGGGGTAATCGAGGAGTGCGTGGGGATGTGGTATACGGAGGGTTATACTTTGAGAGGTTCGCTAGATGACTACCGAAGATTCGCTGCCTTCGAGCTGTTAAGGAATTTTTAGGCGCATGCGATGGCACGCGGTTTGTTGTGCTGGGTTATTGGGTTGGAAAGGAAATGTCCGTGGAAAATTGAAAGAAATTCGTGAAAACAATTCGATCGACTCGACTGCTTTATCTAATGGATGCTACTTTATTTTGAAATTTACCTTGGCCAATCATTCGAATTCATATTTTTCTATATTTATCTTATTGTATATATCTTTTTCCTACTTTTTTCAAAGACAGAATGTTAAAAGATACAAGGTATTTAATAATATGATAATTTGAAAAAATTGTTTTGACAAAAATTCATAAGCGAGTGCATAATTTTCAAGCTCTTAGATAAAAATACTTAGGGTATATACATTGTTTGTACACTACTTTCTCAACACGTATACTTCACACCTTCACCTGTATATTTTGGGTCGAATCCAATGTGTATTTATGTTCTTCTAGATATATATATGCAACATAATTTACGGTATAGTTAGTCAGTTAATGTTACCTACCGTTTTTTTGTTATCAACACCAAATATCCGCACTTGACCATCTCAAAGTTCATATAAACACTAAAGATTTATAACGATGGCCAACCATTTCTAGCATAGTTTTCCAGTCTCTACTATAGTCAATTTGAAGCTCAAACGCCGCCACTCAATAAGTCACGTCGGTTCAGCTGTTCTATATAGATTCATCAAAGAATAGCTACTCATTTAAATTTAATGTCGAACTTATCAGTCGTCAGTATATAAACGGCTCGATTCATTATCTCCGCATATACATTTTTCTGTATACGAGCGAGGAAAATCACGGTGCGCGCGTGCAAAATCAAACAAGCTCGTTAAACACGAGGACCGTTGGCGCAGCGGTCGTATATGTATGTACATAAAAGAAGCGTCGGTATTTTTAAATACAGGCGTCCCGAAATCAAACGATTAAATCGAATGTAGAAATGACGTCAAAAGTGTATTGTAGCGGTGCAGTGATACAGTAGAGACAGACAATCGACAGCGGCGCATAATACACACGGCACACAACGTATACAACGTCGGTGCAGCTCGTACGAGGGGGGATTTTGATCGTTCACACAGAAAATTGCGTGTTTTGGAAATTAATTAATATTCACCGAGTATAATAATGTAGTGTCTAATGATTGCGATTCTCTCTGCCTCTCTGTTTCCCCTACTCTTCTCTCTCGCGCGAGCCCGCTGACCATCGGAATATACGTGTTGTTTCGAATTCACTTTGTTTTGCTCGCGCCTCGTCCCTTTCCTCCCCCCACACATACACGCACACACATGCACACACACACACACACACACACATGCATTTTCGCGTTTATTCTGATTTGTGGATTTTATTCACTTTATTTAGCGTTATTTGATTTATGTGAACAGCCGCGGCCGTTCGGGACTTTCTTCTCCTCCACCCACCCTCTCTCTCTCTTCTCTCTCTACTTTCCGCTTCGCTTTATCGCGCGTGGCAGGCTTTATTTGAAATCAACAAAAAGTTATTTTTTTTTCCATTATACGCGTCTCTTAAAAAATTACACGATGTAAAACGAACGCAATTAAAGAATCGACTAGCATTTTCTTTGTGCTGAGTGTACACCACCAACGTGTGTCTCTATGTGTGTGCGTGTGTATCCGATAAATTAATCACATGCGTTTGTTTACGTCAAACTTCATTTGGTCCATTGTTTTAAACATTAATTTAAAACCAATTTAGACCTTTCCCTAACTATACACGTTTTCGTGTCTTTGAAGTCTATCGCACCGCTGCGTTTTATCAGGCTTAATTTGTTTCATTTTAGGTTCGATTCGTTCGATTAATCGTATTGTTCTTTATCTATACACTGACGAATCTTTAAGTGTCAAATAAAATAGCTTTCATTCTGTGAATTTTCCTACTAAAAATAGATGAATTAAAACTTAACGCAATAAAATCAACTAATTTACACTCGTTAATAGTTCATTTAGTATCCTTGATTAAGGCGATAATTATTCGACATCTCGATAGTAGTATTAGAGGCGTGTGCACGTAGGACAAGTTTCGATCTCTCGACTCGCGGGGAGTTATCACGAGAAGCGTCAGCGCAGCCGGTTTGGAACGGCATCAAAAGCCACTACAGCGGTGCGCCTTGGAATTCTTAGGCGTCAATCTCGTATCCCTCCACTTTCCAAAATCCATTTATTTTCGTATACGCGCACGCGGACAACGTATCCCTCTGCCAGTGTAGAATTACTCTCCGATATACAGCTCGTACAGCGATGCTCCCAGCGCGACGACCAATTCTCTCCGATCTCTCCTGAAAAGAAAAAAGAAGAAGAAAAAAGTGCGCCCGCGCTCAGTCGCTCGGGCGCGTCTATAAATATGAGACGGCGTTATAGATCATTCGCGCGCGGGGTCTAAAATCGGATCAGCGCCGCGCGGCGCGCTATATACTCCGCGAGTGAGAATGATTCGGACTTTACGACGTTGACGATCGCGACGCTCTCTGCAGTAGCTCACCGCGCGGTGAGAGAGAGAGAGAGAGAGAGAGAGAGAGAGAGAGGGAGCGAGCTCGAGGAGAGAATGACAGATGTCTCGTTCCCCGGACAAACAGATTCTGTTTCGTTGGGTCGCGGATCGTTCGCTCTCGCGCGCGTGCAAGAGAGTCGAGCGAACGCGGCGTATATATACAGACAGCAGCAACAGCAGCAGCAGCAGAAGCGCGGCGCACCTCCACCAAAATAGAACGTTGAGTCATTTGATTAATGCGCTTATTTGCGAAGACACGAAATTCGTCCATCACGAGAAGCGAACGCTGATGGCGCGGCCGCGGCTCAGACGTCAAAAGCAGATAATGCGCGCCTTCTTTTCGCTCCCTCCCCTCTCTCTCTCTCTCTCTCTCTCTCTCTCTCTTGCTCCAACTTTTCCTTCGGCTTCTTCTTCGTCTTCTTCTTCTCTTTCTCTCTAGCGGCCAACTTTTATTATAGCGTTGAGATTGACGCCGGATGATTGATCAGCGATATGCGCAAGGTTCTCGCTGCTGTGTGTGTGTATCGCGTCGACCGAGTATATAGTGTACATAGTCGAGGCGAAAATTCGCTCGCCATGCGACCCGAGCAAGGACGAGAAATATGCGGCCCCCGTGGCA
The DNA here is from genome assembly GCA_900490025.1 of Megastigmus dorsalis. NCBI lineage: Eukaryota > Metazoa > Arthropoda > Insecta > Hymenoptera > Megastigmidae > Megastigmus > Megastigmus dorsalis. The sequence goes on from UELU01131172.1 coordinate 5,725, forward strand.
ATTATCGCGAGTCGTTTCCGCGCTTCGTTGATTTCCCGTAGCAATGATTTACCTCGTTTATCCGATGATTGAATTCTTCGGTGGCCGCGGCTTCTTTTCCTCTGCCGCCGCCACAGCCGACCTTTGTTCCCTTGCCTTCCCTGCAATGAGAATGAGAAATCGTAATACTGGAAATGTGTATCGAGTGATGGAGCACTATCCGTTTTCTTTTAATGCTCTCGAGAGATTAATTTTTAACAAAGAGTCATTAGTCTTGCGGTATATAATACATATATATATATCGGCTCGTCCTACATTTCACACAACACGCATTTTTTGTCGAATTTGCAAACTAATTACTGTTTGCAATAAGTTTTGAAAGTCAAAGTGGCATATAGTAATCTGAGGCTGACGATTTGTATCGCTACTGGTATATTTACAAAGAGAAGAGTGACAAGTCACATTCCTTCCTTTATCCCGCTAATATATTTTAACCGATCCAAACATACATCCACTGTACCGATAATATATCAACAAACCATTCATATATTATACAATCTCGCAGAAATTTAGAAAAAAAAAGTGAAAATTCCACAAGCGAACTTTTTAATACTGCCTGTCAAAATATCAATCGCTTTATTCGACACAAAATATTCAGCTCGATTCTTAAAGGCTGCCATTGTACGGTCATATCGTATCGCCGACGAAGTATTCGTCCTCCAGAGTCGCGCGATTGCTCGTCCGCTCTTTGCATATATATACATTTCCCTCTCGTTTCTCGCGCCCGCGCGCATTAAGAAAAGTACCTTCCTCTTCTGACCAATGAGCTCTCTCTCTCTCTCTCTCACACACGCGTACAGAGAGAGAGAGAGAGAGAGAGAGAGAGAGACAGCGATCGAGGTGCTTCGGCACTTAAGAAGTCACATCGATCAAGCTACGACTGCCAACTTGATGGTCGCCACATAATTCGCGCGCGCTCTTATAACGTTTTACTTGGAAATTTCCTCGCGGCATACCTTATAAATAACGCGTGGCTGCTGCTGCTGCTTCTGCTGCTATAGCAGTGGGTATCATGCCGAATGCGCGCAATTTGAAACGCTCGTATTACCAAGAGCGAGAGAGAGAGAGAGAGAGAGAGTATGCGCGACGGAAATAGAAGGAGAGGGAGAGAGAGAGAGAGAGAGAGCACAGAGGGACCTTCTGTGTGTGGACGCTGCACCGATGAAATAATGGTAGAGTGGCAGGCCCGCGCGATGCGCTCTTTGAAAAATTACGAGCCGAGGCTGCTGATGCTGTGTGACGAGAAAGAGAGAGAGAGAAAGATACTCCGAGTGCGACGTATACCCCTGAGTAATGTCTGAATGAGCGGGTGCACAGACCTGCGGGTGTTTCTTTTGCGCTCTCTCTCTCTCTCTCTCTCCATCTTTCTCTTGGCTTATTCGCCTCGCGCTTTGTGCTATGTGTATGAGCATCCAAGCAGTGAATGCCAGCTTCTGTGCCGAAGCTTTCTCACTTTGTGTGTAAGATGCGGATCGATCGGTCAGTGCGTTGTTGGGCTTAGCGCGTTTGCGGTGTGCTAAACACACATTCCCGTATACACGCGGTACATTGAAATCCGTATACATAAACAAATAGTTAAATTGAATCAGTTGCTAACGATTTGCACTCAAGCTATACAGCCTTACCTCAATGCGATCTTTAAATATACTCAAACTGCTATATATATATGTATGTAACCCGCTAATTTATAATGAATTTATATACTTTAGCCTCTAGATTGGCCTCTATGCCAAGAAATTACGACTTACTGAATGGACTGAAAGTGGTTCGCTCTTGGATCTCCAAAGTGTAGCTCGTTTATAAATCACGTCAACAAATAATTCCTCATGCCCTGCACCTTCTAGATACCAAAAAAAAAAAGAACAAATAACGCGTATAGGACATCTCAGTGGTTAAATAACTATAGCATCGAGCGATTCGAAGCATTTAAATAAGGCTCGCTGTTATTGGTCCACTGGCGTTACGTCCCACACACACGCGTACACACGTGTTCACACACAGGCGGTGTACATACGCACAGATGCTAAATGAATGGCAGGTGCTGTTAATCGGCGTTGGCAGCGGTGGCAGTAGTCGATTTCGTATCAGATGCTCGGTCGCAGATTAGAGCGCGCAGATTGGAGGTCTCGGAATTCGCCCGCGTGCTCGTACATATACGTATATAACATGTAAGGAGCCACTGAGAGAGCAGAGCAGAGAGAGAGATAGATAGAGAGAGAGAGGCAGAGTGGCGAACAGGACTTATTAATTAATTAATGATGAGTTACGAGGCGGGCCGGTGGCTCGCAGCTGATGTGACGCCATCCGGTCATTTTCTGCCTTCGTCTAACGCGCTCTCCCTTGGACTAAACTGCAACACACTGACCGCTCTATGCTAAACATATCATTAGAGGTTATTACGTTTTATACCGAGACTCGTCGGGAGCAAGTGCTCGCGCTTCTTCAAAATTGAACTTGATCGTCTTTACTGCCGCCGCTGCTTCTGCTGCTGTACACTGCGCAGAGAGTATAGCCTTCGCGCCTATTTTCTTTTGCGAAGCGCGCGCGACAGTCGCGTAATTCATTGCTTTGATCTACTTTGGCGAATATTTCGCTACCGCTACGTACCGCGCTTGCTATATCTGCATAACTAATTAAGATTCATTAATTTTAATGTTTTTCTGCTTCTACTGGTGTTGGTGTACATTATATATATATTGATTCTACGCCTGGTTATACTTATTATATGACCGTTTCTTTTTTTGTGTGTTACAGGTGAGTATCACGGACGGAGAGAACGCGGCGCTGCACCGCGACGGCAATTATAATGCAGTTAGGGAAATGTTCAGCTGAGTCGTAAGCGTCATAAATCATGTTTATTGTCTTAGACGAGTATTGGGGGTGGGGGGGAGTCTAATGAAACGACGAAAGAGAATTTTATTCCTCTCCGTGATATTATACGCAAACTGTGGAATATTATATATATATATACGTGAGGAAATTTATTTTTATTAAGGAACCGAGATGGAAAGAGGAGGAAAAGAAATACGGTTATATATAACCTTGATATCTTTAATGGCTGTTTTGCCGCGAGTATATAGAAGTCGATCCAATCGCCAATATATAAATCAATATTGCAACTACATCATCCGCGCGAGATCGCTCGTTAATTCTCACATCATATGAATAGCGACGCGGGCTTTATGACAGTGTGCAGACTGCACAAAAACTCGTTCGCATTCTTTGCCTTTTGCGCAATGCTTCCTGTAACAATTAGTCTACTATTATACATATATACTATGTACGCGTGCAGTAATACACACATTCCGCGTAGCCGTAATATGTATTCAACGAGCGTAAAATAGGTATATGAATGAGATTAAAACATCTTTACATAATTGCATTAATAACGTGTTTATGTGCGGATAAACACCTTGGCTAACCTCACGTTACTAATAATCACTCGCGCGCGTTCATAAAAATTATTCGTACGTACAAATGAAAGCCGTTACTTACCTATATATGAACGTGAAATAATAATGGATTGTAAAAAAATACAGCGCCTAATTGAAATGTCTTTTAATAGTCCCTGACATTTACTTACTCTCTCTATGGCTAGCATGTGCATAAATCAAAAATAGAAAATTATTTTTATTCCATCACGAATACACCGTTGCAGCGTATATAATAGTTGATTGTGAGAGCATAAATGAAAATTACTATCCTCGGAATCACGATGAAAATCAGTTATTGGTATATAAAAGAAAATTTTTCGAACAAAATCAATACACAAGTAGGTCGATGACTAAAAAAAAAAGAAAAACTAAACCGAAGCATTGAAAACCATGGATATGACAAGGGCGCAACCAAGCATCAACGCATATAATGTACGTTCGGGAGCAGAGCAGCAGCAGCAAATACGAAATGCATCTCAGGTGCAGAGAGGCATTATATAGGGAGAGAGAGGCTGTGCGGCACTGCAGCCCGAATGTACACAACACATATGCAGCTTCGGCGCCGGTATACAACGCATAACACAACAATACTCGGGACGCGTGGCGCGAGCTCTATATAGACGGTCTCTCTGATAACGGCCACTGGCCGTCCGGTAATGATTGCGTGCATTACGTCAGCGCTGCATATATACACACACGCGTCCACGCGCACATGCATATATATATGTATATACGGGGAGTATTCTGTCGGCGTGAATGCGAGGGAACGCGCGCATAGATCACTCTCTCTCTCTCTCTCTCTCTCTCTCTCTCTCACACCTTCACTATCTCCCTCTCATTCTCACTATACTGGACTGCGCATATTCCGAAGAGATTGAGGAGCGAGGTTAGGTTCAAAGGACGATGCCCAGGCAGAGAATAGTGACGCTAAGAGGCGAGAGAGAGAGAGAGAGAGAGATGCAAATCGAGGGGACAATTAAAGCTGTTGAAGGGGAAAAAAAAGTGTTGGTGCAATCTTGGGACTATATACGCGGTTTGCTTATTCATTCGGCCACATCTCGCGACCTGTTTATGCTGGCCTGGAGACTGAGTTTTTGCGATGTGAGAGGCGATCTTGTTTCTCTTTTTTTATTTAGAGGCTCCGCGCGCCGAATGAATATTTGATTGTGAATTATTACCTCGCCGTTATGGTAATGCTGCGGATTGACTTTCAGCTAAGATCGAGTTCTCGTTGTGGAAACCGATATAGATGGTGTTTTACAGTAAAATGAATTTATTTCACGCAAAATTTAAAAATCTTATTACGCCGTGAGGGTGTTGCGGATAAGCTTAAAACAATTATTTCGAGACAAAAGAGGTTATTAATCGGGAATAGCCTTGGACTACTTTAAAAAGAAAAAAAAATACACTAAAAATCTGTGTAGCTAAATCTTTAATGAAGAAAAGTTAATCAGAGACGATAGGATCTTGGCGCTGAAAGAAACAATTAAGATTTTCAATCTTCGAGCTCCACGTGCCGCGACTGAAAACTATTTACGATTTTGGTGGATATGATCGATGAACAGTGTCTCGGATCAATTAAATTCTTATCTCCTGTGTAGCGAATCGCTTTGTTTTTTAGGCGTTACTGGCTCCAGAAGCGTCGATTTAATCGAATAATCGGGCCGTTTAACGATAAACAGCGAAGCGACAGCGAAGAAAAAGGCACGCCATTTAGCATGACATTCGTTCGAGAGTGTTTCCACTACCAAAAAAAAACATGCGATTCTCATACATGGTAAAAGAACGTCGTGCCATACAAACACGCCGCAACTCACATTTCCTCAAACGCCGAGAATCAGAGATCCGTCAAAGAGTCAAGTATCCGCGGGATATTCAAACGAAATAGCGAGTAAGACCGAGAGAGAGAGAGAGAGAGAGAAGGACGTGTCTGCGCGCGTCGGGCCGAGGAAACTAAGGCAGAGAGAGGGAGAGAGAGAGAGAGAGAGAGTGCGGTGTAGCACACGTGTAACGATCTCCTAACCTCCTCCCCCTCCTCCCCAGCCCCTTTCTCACGCCTTGGGCTACGACTACACTAGGCTCCCCCGCGCACGTGCGTGTAACGGCGCAGGGAAACACTGTGTAAGCCGGTGATTCACGGCTGTTGCTCGCCAAGTGGAGATCCGCCGGCGCGAACTCTGACCCGCTACCGCGCGACCCTCTATATATGCGCGCACACCTATATATATATATATATGCATCCTCTGTGCATGTGTGTGTGTGTGTGTTTGTGCATGTGCGCGAGTAAGAGGAGGCTATAGTACTTTCGACCGAGAGCCAAGGGCAAGCTCGATCCTTTCCTTTGACGTCTTCTTTATCGGCTTTAGTTGTTACGGCGCTTCGTCTTGTTTGTTAGCAAACGCAGACATGTTTGAATTTTTTCACATTCTATTTTTTTTTTCGTCAAGTGAAATTTCACTTTTCAAAAGAATTGCGAGTTTAAAACTTCAAAGTGTATAAGCCGTAATATTTATATAAAAATGTTATCGAAGGATTCAACGATTTGCTCGTTAAAGTTTATGTAATTATCTATATAAAATTGAAAGCATCGAGAGTATAAATGTTTTATCGGTTGGTATTCTGCGTGTATACAGTGGCTTGTTTAGTCACTAAACTTGAGAGTCGCCAGTTTAAAAACAACGTTATTTTTATTATTCACTGATTAGCCGCTTGTACAGTCACGTGGTTCGACTGAATAACTTTTCAAACATTATAATATATATATATAATACGGCACGCTTTTAGTTAGTATACGATGTCGCAGTTTTATGCACCATAAATTTCCTCAGCTGCAAAATTTTTGCATTATGCATATATAAATATCAATATGATCGTATAATCGCATTGTGTTGTATTAACGACACACTTTACTAATTACCTCCCAGCGCTAATGCACAAAAATTTGCAGCGTGGAAAAAGCAACTTCTCTCTCAATAGCTTGACAAATTTTCCACGTTCAGCGCTGTAACCCACACAAGCCCAATCTTCCTATATAACTTAATCACTCGCGCGGCACTCGCCAACGCTCAGCGGCTGGCATTTTCGAAATTCGCGCGCCGCGATAAATATCGTCGACCGCCGCTGCAGCTGCGCCCGAGGAACGTGTTCCCCGGCCATTAAAACCAACGCGTCGCGCCGCGCGTTCATTCGGCGTTTAAAGAGGACGTGCTTGCGCCTCGGTTCGTCATTGTCGCCTCCAAGGCTTGCAATAACAACTGCCTTTTTCGACGTCGCTCGTGCTCCGTGCATGCGCGCATTGTCTGTCGCGTCTTGCGGCTGAATTGCGGGCCATTGTGCATAATTGCCGATGACATAAGGTCCCAGTGTTGGTGCACACGTGCACGCGAGTGACTCGCGCTACACGTGTTTCTAACGGCATTTATACTATATATATATACATATATATATATATA
>UELU01131174.1:0-30584 GCA_900490025.1 Megastigmus dorsalis
CCCCCCGTCCGGAAAAGCGAAGTGGATAATTTCATGATGCGCGCCAACGAGCGCCACCGTTGCTGCTGCTGCTGCTGTAGTGCAGAAGCCCCGCGACGAGTGTGCAGCGGAAGCTTCGTGCATATATGTGGTATACTGGCGCATGACGCAAGGAACAAAAAGTTGTTGCGAGAACGGCGGGTTTGGGGATAAGGACTTGAACTAATGAAAATTCCAAGTTTATTCGTGCGTCGGAGTCTGAATGGATCGAGGAGCGAGAAGACGTGCCGTGTACGTTTCACGAGATGCACCGGTTAAAGCACGATTGTTCATTTTCTTTTTGCGATAAGATTTGATCCTAGATTGCGCGATGCGTCCAGACACAGGAGATGCCGGTCACTGTAGGTATAGGTCTTTTAAACTTGGAGCGATTTTCCAAAGTTGAAATTATTTCACGTGGGCGATAGTTTGCTAACTGCCTTTAGTGTACAGAGAATCTCTACGATTCTCGAACAATTTATGACGGCAGCGTAGAAGGTTTTCATCGAATAAATGCATTTATATATATAAATGCACGGATTGATATATATAGCGTATACCAACACTTTATGGGATTTAATAAATATTTTCACGAATATATATATATCTACCAACATAACTACTAACGTATATTCCACTTAGAATTTCGCATAAACTATTTAATGCGAAACGAGTTTAGATCTCCACATTATTTATCATATCGTAGCATATCTAAGCGCTTGAATCCTGCATATACAAGTAAGAACGTGAACGATCAATAATGCACACAGCACACAGCCATTGATTTAAAATTATAAGGTATATATCTATAAATAACAAAAGGCAACGCGTTCGTTGCTCAATATACATTCCTCTCTTAATTATTTCACATCCCATGTTATATAGCACTTACACTCCAAAAGGCAATTAATTATCAATAAGTGATAGAACGACGCTAATACGAGCGCGAGTCCCGAATGCAAACAGCGACTCGCCGCGACACGTCGCCCAGCGGAGAGACAAACATATTAGCTAATTGTCCGCTTTGAAACTGGAGAGGAAGAAAACGGAGCGCCGACTAGCGGAGGCAAAAGAGAACGAAAGAGAGAGAGAGAGAGACCTTTTATAGAGGACAGTTAAAATAAAAAGAGAGAGAGATGGCTGAGGCGAGGTTAAGGTTGAAGCCCGTGCCCCGAAAGAGTATAGCATCTCCGCGGCGCAGTCAAATATTTGCGTACTTTGACGGCCGCGGGAATTAGCCCCTCGGCTAATTCTGTTCTCTCTCTCTCTCTCTTTCGCTAGCTCGGCCATCCTGCACGCGGTATAGAGTTTTCCTCGTCTTTTTGCGCTGCTATACGGCACTGGCGAGCGCAACAGTAGAGAGAGAGAGAGAGAAGGAGAGAGGTTGAGAGAGAGAGAGAGAGAAAGGGAGTAAAACGGCCGGGGCTCGCGCTACACTAACTGGGTCTAACTGCACGTCAATTATGACCCTCGAACTCGCTCGTATAACTTTCCGCGAGCGCGTGGCGCGTTTATAACGGCTCTGTTGCTGCTGCTGCTAGTGCTACTGCCTCCCCTGATGCCGACGCTGCTGCTGCTGCTGCTGCTGCTGCTGCTGCTGCTGTATTACTTTTTGAAATTTGGAAAAGCGTGTTTTATTGGGCTACGTGGGTGGGCTATATACGCGAACCCATGCACAGACTCATGTACGTCGGTTCTTTTTCGCAGAACGTTGCGTATTTTCCGCGATAAAGGGCGTTTTTTGCTGCTGCTGGAATCCTTAACGTTCGTTCGATTAAACCGCATAAGAGTGCACATATTCTTACTTTTGTGGGACACGAAAGTATTAATGCAATGACGATGGAAATGAAAGTAATGAAATTGTATGGCTATATATAACTGTTTGGATTTGCAAATGTAAAGGTATAGATAAGCTCTTTGTATAGGAAAATAGAGTTGCGACGAAATATATATATAGCTCTGCGATCTTTTAAAATTTCATGAATTAAACGAGCTATATTGTAGTAATGTAGTATACGAGCGGGTCAGACGCGCCCAAATTCTAGGAATTATTTTCATGCGTAAGTCTCGTCGAATCGCGCGATATACGATTAATCCCAGCTCATATTCTGCAGCTCGAAATCGAAAGTGATATCATTATCAAACTCGCGCGCGCGCACAAAAACATCGACAGATTACAAATAATCGAATCGGCTTTCTCAGAAATTAATACATATTCGAAGCTTTCAACGATCAACGCTATATCCCTATAACCAAACAATCGCATATTATCCCTTTTTTCAGCTTTAAATCTCCCAACTAATTGAATCGTTGCGCTTACCAAGAGAGAGAGAGCAAGAGCGAGAGAGGAGAGACAGAAATAGGGAGAGAGAGAGAGAGAGAGCGAGTGAGAGAGAAAGGAAGCGAAGCTATAAGAGTCTCGCTGGGAAAGGATTAAATCGCGGGGAGCGTTTATGGTCGGACGCATTAAGAAAAGCGTCAAATCCCGTCTAAAGTTAATCTATACTGCGCGCGCGCGCGCAACTACCTACGCCCGAGAGGAGCGCCGAGCAAGAGGAGAAAGAGCCCGCATATCTTTTCACGCGCCGAAGAATACCTCTCCTGCCAGGAGCACCGGCAGAAACGAGCTCGTTACGCAAATTGTCTATCCTCTCTCACTCACTCTCACTCTCCCTCTCTCTCTCTCTTCGCGCGAGCTTTCCTCGCTCCGGCACAGCAGCAGTAGCAGCAGCAACCCTTCGGACTGGCACTCGCGCGCTCCACAGCCATAAAGCACTCGTTAAACTTATCAAGAAGCGAACTCGCAAAGCATAACCACGCACTGTTCTTCTCTCTCTCTCTCTCGATTGCGCTCTCTCTCTCTCTCTCTCTCTCTCTCTCTCTCTCTCTCTCTCTCTCTCAGTTTCTCTTGCCTTTAGCCACTATCTCGCTCCATCTAGAGTCTCATTGTACCTAAGTCTCTATTATTTCAATGCTAAATTTATATATTAATCCTTCGACGTGGAAGGGCGCGCGCTGCCATGGACCCCAAAGTAAGTGGGCTGCGTGCAAGCGCCCGCCGAGGCGACTGACTCTCAATGGCAGAGGAGCCAGAATGAGGAGCGTTTAAGGGAAAAAGAACTTTCTCTTGGTATTTCGCTTTTACACTGTTTCTTTTTCCTTGAATATAATATTAAAATTTTGAATTTTGAGTTTGCTAATCGCGAGCACTGCAAATTAGCTGCTGTTGTTTTTTTTTTTTTTATATTATGCATTAGCTTTGATAATTTAGATTAAAAGGGTATATAAGTTTGTGCAATCTAGAGAGTATCCTAAACTTTTTAGTATGGTAGTAAACTTTTAAAAACATTGATTATGTGATTTTGAATGCAAATTCGATGCATATTTATTTCCTAGTGCAAAGACTATAATACGATCATAAAGTATACAATTGTTAAATCTATATTTGTGTAAGGTTTTCCTCTAATCAAATTGTCAATGACTCTTTTTTCGAAACAACTTCCGCTCCAATATAATTTAATCGATGCTTAAACATTTAATCCTTAGTAATTAATTCTTCTGTCGATAGTATATACCGTTTTCTCTGCAGTTTTATCGAAAAAGAATTTACCAAAGAAGGAATAAACAGCACATAGTCTCTATTTGAAAGAGTGAAAATCGGCGTAATATATATACCGTTCACACGCTGTTTTTTCAGTGGATTTGCGGAGCTTTAACTGAATAAGCTAAAATACATTTATTCTCAGTAAAGTGTTTACACTAATTTTTTAACCAAAAAAGGAAAATATAATTTTTCTGAAAATATATAATACCCAGTTTAATTCTATATATTTCAATTTCGTGCAACTGCAGAGGTGAAACAGCTGCACATATTAAGAGAGGAATCGATTACAGTTAAGATTTATAACGCGAGCATCTATATAAAGTGTAGCCGTTTAAAGAATCATCGAGTCGCTCGTGCATCGCGGATGAAATTAATCCAATCGAATCCGGCTCGTCAATCGAACTTCAACCTCAATTCCACCTCTCAAACTTCCTTATCCACTATCTCCCTTACAAGCACTTCCCTTCTTGATTATCTCTCTCTCTCTCTCTCTCCGACTCTCACACTGCACACGCATATATATAAATTTCCCAATCCGTCAACGCGAAACTCCGAGATCTCTTCGTCTCGTCACCTCTCGCTGCGAGACACAGCAGCGGTAGCAGCATCATCATCTTGTTATCTGCGCAAAATCCAACTGCCGAATTAGGCACCCACACACACGCACACATACACACACACACACACATCTAGATTGCAGAGAGAGAGAGAGAGAGAGAGAGAGAGAGAGAGAGAGAGCGGGAGCGAGAATAGCGAGGCTCCTCCTGTTGCGGTATTAGGATACAACGCTCGCTTATCGAATTTCCCGCGGCGTTCGTTCCCGCGATGACACACACGTGCACGAGGTGCGCGCAGCCCCTGCAGTGCACTTCCAGTAGTGGTAGTAGGATAGAGAGTGAGAGAGAGATAGAGAAGGTCCTGCACAAGCCCGCCACACCATCTGACCCGCGAAAACTCGAGCCTCGAAGCATCAGCCCCTTCCCTCAAACGAAACGCGCGGGTGGAAAGCCGCGAGCTCCTGCTGCATGTCTCCTCTTCCCAGCAACTTCTCTGCTGCAGCTCGCTTTCCACCTTGTATGCGCTACCAACTCTCCTCTCTCTCTCTCTCTCGCTCGGCTAGAAAGGCTCTCTTTCCCTCTCTCTCTCTCTCTTTCTCCCTGTCTCTCCGAGAGGACCTCTGCTCTGTAATTATCCGGCTACAGCACATACTCCATAATTTTCTTTAATCACAGAAGAGAGGGTCACTTTGACGAAGAGGGTGAGAAAAGGGGGGATGGTGCACGAACACCGCGTGCACCAGGCCGTTATGGACCGGAAAGAGAGAGAGAAACGAAGGATTCCGTGGTAAACGCGCGTCTCCCAAACACTGTACTACCGGAAAATGGACTTTCAAAAAGTATACAGCTGCAGCGGCTCGCGACCGACCGACCGCTAAATAACCTTTGCGTCGTGTCCCTATCTCTCTCTCTCTCTCTCTCTTTCTCTCTCTATGTGAAAGAGAGAGAGAGAGAGAGAGAGAGAGCGGAGCACATTTTTAGAGCCAACACACACACTCACCCGCACGCACGTGTATATATTGGAAAATTGTATATGATTTACAGAGGGACTGTGTATTTGTCTATGACGAATAGAGAGTATAAAGCCAAGCGCGATCGCGGATGGAACAAAAACGCGAATGAGTGATATGCACCGGGTCAAAGGGACCAAGTACAGCGAGCGGCCGATGGATTTCGGGATATCACGTGCTTAACGAGCCGAATTGCGCACACGCCGGGACCATCAAGCTTCCACCCGAATTTCCAGGTTATTTAATGAGGCTCATGTTGGGCCATCCGTTTATGATGAAAGATATATATCGAGTCGATGGGTGAGAGACTGATGAAGAATACGTCGGTTCGCCGTTTTGCTTTATGCGTATTAATCGCGACGTGGAGAAAGTTAGTAGTCGCCGAGTAGAGAAATTAGACTGGGAATAAAGTAGCTCTATTATTATTTTACGCGTTCATCGTGGATCAATTGAGAAAACTGAGCTTTTTTTTCTTTTTACACCGTTCTGTTTTTGTTTATTTACACAGTTCATATCCAAACCAAAATGCTATATATAGAAAAAAATTATTATACAACAAGAATTTCATGTTCTCTGTAGTCCCGTTGCCTGAATAAAAAACCACATCAATGAGTTAAAAATGAAATGAATTATTTAAAATGAAAAGAGTAAAATCACATCGTAATTTAAAGCACATAATAAATACAAAATTTAAAAGAAATTGATCCTCTTGTAGTTAAAGGGATGGTTATAAATAATTGATTGAAATCCAGGTCATGCCGTATTCGTCTGTTTCTATACTTCCACGTATTAAGCACGCACGAGTCCAATCCACTTGGTAGCTATTTAAAACATCTTCTATATAAGTGAGTTCTTCAGGTATAAGAGAGTTAACTCTATTTAAATTAAACGTTTGCTTACAGACCATAACACGAGTGCCAATCGTCTCTATATTAAATTATTGAAACCCCACATTCCACCCATTACACACTCGTATCCGTTCCGAATGCAGCATTTCACGGTGTACCTAACAAAAAAGAATATAAAAAAAAAATGAAAGAGCCGACAACCGAATGAACAGGGAAAACAAACACGAAACGGACGATAAAGCAGAAAAAAAAATGGAATAGCGAGAAAAGCAACTGGAATGCAAACGCGGTATACACAACGCGAGCGTAAAAAGTCCACGGTACATTTCGTTCCTCTACACACACTCGCACACAGGGACGCGCCCACACACGTGTACCCGATTCTTGCTGAGTGCAGAGCGAGAGAGAAGAGAAAGATAGAGAGAGAGAGAGAGAGAGAGAGAGAGGGTGGGTGGAAGAGACGAAAGCCTGGCATATAATTGGGATGAATATTGAGAAGTTGGCAGTGAAGTTGTAAGTAAACTTGGATGCCTCGGGCGGTCTCGCTGCTTGAGAGCAGAGACGTGTTGCGGACAGGACTCTCTCTCTCTCTCTCTCTCTCTCACTCTCGCGCCCGCTTTTCCCGAACCTCAGCCTTTCCGTCCCACCGCCACCTCCTCTTCTCCGTCAACCCGTCGACGTTGCCGCTGGATCCGCCTCTCACACTCTCTCTCTCTCTCTCCCGCCTTCTCTCCGCGTCGTCGTGTATACGAATATCCCATCCCTGCACAACCTCGATCCATTCTGCTCTAAACTCTCTCTCTCTCTCTCTCTCTCTCTCGCCCCCTCGCGCGATAATCCGATCGCCTTGACGCGATTGTGCAATATAAAATAATTGATGTTAAAGAGCCACTTTTAACAGGCGCTCTCTTGTGCAGCTTTATAAGCGCGGAGTTACATCGATTAGCCAATTAATTTTTGATCAGCCCGACGATTCGTTTATTCGTGTTAGTGAGGATCGCCCAGTTGATGAGATGAGAAAGGGTAGGTTAAAAGTTGAGGCCGACCAATTGTATGAATTTGTATCAAATACTTTTTGAAGAATTTGACCCTGAAATTATTGTGAATAACGCGCTCATATTATTATTTGATATAAAGGATCTGAAATGTATCATTTGTTTGTGCAAAAAGGTTTTTCAACATTTATTGATAATCTTCGATTGAACCATTGTGACTTAATTTGAATGTGGTTTAATAAAATATTATTGTACACATATTACTGTGTACATATTATAAATATGCTTAAATAATACTCGGCATTTTTTATATATTTTTTTTTATTTTTTAGCTGTTATTACCATTGTTTACATAAAAACCGTAAATAATATAATTATACGATTTATCTAAATATACGTTTAACTTATTGAAATGTATTTAGCCGGATGCATTTCCTTCCAAAGCCATACAATTTTAACTATTGCCTGATACCTTGCTCGCATTTATAATTGAAATCTGTTTTAATGAGTGTAATAAATGTACGTTATTCATCTACTACGCAAACAGTGCAAAATAAATATTGAGATTTTTAATTAATTTAGTCAACTAGCATTCGCTCACAAATATCCGGATTACATTTATGCTTCAAAAATGCAACACTAATAAAAGCCATTGCAGATGTGTGTTGCAAATTATTAGAATTATTATAAAAAAATTATTTATTTCGAAATATTATTGTTTATAAATATTTTACATACATGAATAGTTATTGTCTACTTTTTTAATTTTCATATTTATTATAATTAAGTGCTTGATAAAAGTAAACAATGAACTACAGAATATTAAAAAATTTACAGAAACAAAGCTTTTTTTTCATTTAAAAGATAAAATCAAATAAATTAATAATAGGTTTTAAAGTATTTTGTTTAATGTTATAGTCAAAACAGTTGTCATTTTAAAATAAAATTCGCATAAAATATCGGAATAACAATAGCATTGTAACATTTATAACTTATGAAATTAAATGTAAATTTTTATAAGTAATATGTGCAGAGATGAATGGTTATCATACACAGGCTTTATTACTCTGGATTAATTTAAGTATATTATGAAATACTGTCTGTGCGAGAAGTACGTGATACTGATTCTCTGAATTTATTATACAATAAAATTAAGAAAATAGCCAACGATTGAACATTTCAACATTATAACAATCACTGAATATAATTCAACAAAACTATAACCAAACGTTAAATTAGGCTTTCACAATTAATTTTCAGTTCGCAAAAATAACGCTCAAAGTGAAAATTCCCCTCGCCGATCTTCGAACCAGCGCCGAACGAAGCGAACTTTTAAAAAAGTTCCTAATGAGAATATTTCATATTCAATGGATAAAAAAAGTCAATAATCAAAGGAAGTCTCTCTTAAACTCCACACTCAGGACTTCTCCCCCAAGTGACGGAAGAAAAACGACGGAAAAAAAGAGAGAAAAGTGAGAACGAGAGAGAGAGAGAGAAAGAGAAAGGAAAACGCAAAGAGATCCAAGAAGGCGAGGCCGAAAAGAAAAGTGCGGAGGGCAGAAAGGGGAGAAGATCAAGTGCATTATCTCGCGACGATTTTCGCGGGCATTCAAATCCCTTCCTTCTCGCGCACAGACTCTATATAAAATTGAGAACGTCGGAGTGAGACGCTCAGAGAAATCGAGCTTTCATAATGGACGTAATGGCGCAAATGCTGTTTTCAATTAGGACTGACCAATTAGTCGCGCTTAAATTTACTCGAGAGAACATTGTCGTGGTCCCCGCCTTTGTCGCGACTTACTAATATACCTCTCAAAGCTATCGTGAATTAGTTCTTTGTCGTGACTGCCTTTGAATCTTTTCGTTACATACCTATATCATTATATATATACAATCCAACTGCAACGTGCACTTTTTTATTTATTTTTCTGTCCGCATCTCTGAAACAATTAGTATAGGTATATTTAACACTATAATTTATATTTAATTGAATTTAGTGTTTATTAGCAATAAATTGAGCTGGCAATAATTCTCGTTGGCTTATAGTATTTCTAGTAGGCTTATAGTATTACTGCTGATGTAAATTTATAATTACATCCGGTATTCAATTGACGTTATTTATTTTCGTGACAATATGTATAATAGGGGTTCGCATAATACAAAAGTAGCATCCATCCTTAGGCGAAGAAAGTAAAGTTTTCGAGGAATACCTACATTTATTTAGAAAGATATGAAAACATGAAATTTTCTCTTCTTTTATAGCTGATAGCACTCAAAGATTTCCATTTATCAATGTCACTTAATATTGAAAATTGATAAATATTTGTACTGGAACTTATTTTCTTTATAGATACAATTATTAAATAAATCACTTTCCGTACACCATAAATGGCCATTACCTATTTAGGTTATATCATTTTACAAATATAATTTATATTTACATATAATCTATACCGCTGCAGCCTTCACTAAATGCTTATCATCGAGTACATGAGGTACATGAACTGGAATAACAATTATAAAAATGAACGAATTTAATAATTTTTTTAAAAATATGTCAATTTTTACAGTTGTTTTCAAAAAGTTGATGAACATAAAACCTATTTATATTAAAACCATATATTATACAATTTAGACTTGAACAAAGTTCAGGGGAAATTTAACTTGACTCTATGAAATTAAATGCTAATGTAATTAATTGCACAACATTACTCAGAAATCACAAATACCAACTCCAATCATAAAATTTACAATGTTTTTGAACGCTTATACATTTACTAGGTATTAACAAATTTATTATATTAAAATAAATCTATTATTTTATATTATCATTTTGTGCGCTTATCATCTCCGTTTTTGTGTATTTTAGCGATTCACTTTTTTATTTATTATAGTCGTGTTCCATCTATATTGGCATTCTTGCCTCTTTCACTCTAACTCGACGAATCTGTCTATGAATATTCATCCTATATATATATACAACTCAAACAAGTTTATAGAATTTACCTTCTAAAAATTCGAATGCCGTCGCTAAATGTTTTCGGAATGGCACTGAATTCGTACTTTTAAAGTAGTAGTGAGCCCAAACCATCATCAATAATCTTTAATCTAAATTTATGTCACTATAGCGCAGATACTTTCCACGATTTATTATATTGTAATTATGTTATTTATGTGGATTATCATCAACAATTCTAGTTTATCGATATAAGTCAGTATAACGAACTGAAATCTCTAATGTAAACATCACGAATCTCTGACACTAATTGAAAATTTTCAATTGGCTGCTAATATTTATAGTTTTGTCTTAAAGTATAGTAACAAAAAATAGTTTTGTTTTCCCTATAGTACATAAGTATTTTCTATAAGGGGTAACTCCCGTCGATTTACCCTTTCTTAACGAAAATACTCAAAATCGAAAAAGAAATTTCGTTATCGAATTGATTTATCAATTGTATAAAACAATTGGCCAATAATCGACATTGAAATTGAATTAGTATACGCTTATCATTTATAATTGCCGCGATTAAAAAAAGGAAATTCCTCAAAATACTTTTTCGACTATTTATCCTCTCAGTGTCTCAAACTGATACCCGCGCAACTGCCCATTAATATCGCCCCCCCTAAAACGTCCACTCGGTGCATAAACAAAAAAATTATTAATTCGCCATTGCAGCAGCAGCAGCAGCAGCAGGGACAGGAGGATTCGGCCAAAAGTTGGCAAATAATTCGCGGTGAAAAATCCATATCCATCGACAGAGGCAGATCGAGCCGCGCTGTAAAGGGGGCCAGGGGCATAAATAAACTTATCTGCCTCTCGCTCTCCATCAGCGCTTTTCGACTTTCATCCCAGGAGCGAATGAGAGCAGGCGCGCGAGAGGGAGAGGGTCGCACTGCACGAGCACCAGAGAGAGAGAGTATATATGGGGTGGAGGCCGCCGCCGCACGCTGCCGCTCGGCGCGGCTAGAGAGAGGATGAATGGACCGACACTGGCTGCCTGCCAGACAGCAAGTAACTTATTATATCTGGCATTAAATTATTATGGAGCCCGACAATGGGCACGGCGAAGTGCATAGGAAGCGATTAAGCCGAACGACACGCTATATCTGCGTTTCCCCTCCACCCTTTCTCTCTCTCTCTCTCTCTCTCTCAATGTATATAACACACATATCTGCTATAGCGCTGCTCATGGTGGTGGTGGTGGTGGTGGTGGTGTATGCGAAGAGTCGCCGGCACTGCGGACGCGTGCAGTGCACTTCCATTTGTCCTTCGTCAAGGCTCTCGCTCGCTCGTCTCCTCGCGTTTTCCGCTCGTCATTACGATCGACTGCCAGGGAGAATGGCTCGCGGGGCGTCATGCCAAGGGAAATCGCTTTTAATGAGTGGAGGGGACACCACCGGTCCTCGACAACCTGCCGATATAATTGGCCACTTAACTCATTTTCCACTGGCTTAATGCCTTCCCTTTGCCTTTTTCTCTCTCTCTCTCTCTCTCTCTCACTCTCTCTCTCCCTCTCGCTCTAGAGCAGACGCCGATGCTCTTTCCACTGTCGACTCTCCAACGACTGGTTAGGTATAATGAAGTGCTTGATGGATGGGGTGGTGCGAGCTGATGATTGAGAGTTTATTTACGGTTTTTGGAGGGAGGATACGTTTCGATCCAACTATTCTTATGCATGGTAAATGCGAAAATTATTGGGAAAATTATCTGTGTACTCGTGACGCGCGTGGTCGGAGTCTTATTCTTTTATAGGATTTAGTATCGTAACAATTAAATTACTCTCTACGTGACAGTTCGAAAAATGTCGGTGTTTCAAAATAAACTCATCGTTTCAAGCTTGTACATGTGTGATTAGAGTATATCTATCATAATATGTAGTCCACGACTTCGCGAATATTGACCAAATTTTATGAGGTAAAGGTTCAAACTCCGTATAACGTAAATAAATTTTCAAATATAAAATCAAATTAAAATTGACCCATAAAGTAAATAACCATACATTAATTTACAAGCATATGGTTTTATTTTCTTGTTAGTCGCGTCGGAGGAAAAATGAGGAAGTACAGCGATCGTTAGGTGTGGGTTTGTAGTAAATTTGAGAGTAGTGGAATAATTGACATTCGCGAGCAAGTACTATATGCAAATTAATCTATTTGAAAATCATCACAGGATGCGAAGTTCCAAATCATTAAATGTATAATAGAAACATGTATTGCGTAGTTCGGGGGAAACTACTCAACCTAGTGTGCAGAAGAGTTAACCGCTACACAAAGCTCATTGGATTTGTCCATATTCCAAGTTCGGATGCGTTTGGAAAATACCTACTTTTATTTTGCCTATTTATATGCACGTATCATTATTTTCTTATTTAATTTAATAGTTCATATCGTTATTATTGACTTTAAACATAAAGAACACTTTGTAACAGGAAATTTTATTGCACAAGTAAGCACAAAAATTATAATCCCTAGAAATACATTGGTGTGAAAAAATTACTAAAATTGTAAAAAATCTTTTTATGCTTTTCTTTTGTTTTTATAAGAGTATTGCTTACTTATTATAACGTGTGCTGTTAATGTTTTCGAATGAAATTTTCAAAAGTTTCTATTCAAGACAATCCTACTCTATTCCAGCACTTTGCCAATAAACTTTTTATGAACTAGAAAATAACAGGGATGCTTACGCTTATAAATATCGATGTAAAATAAATATAAGTATATATCGGTGGACAGGATGTGTGAAAAGAAAAAAAAATGAAAAGCACAACATTCTCTCGTTTTATTCAATAGATTTGGATCGCCAATAGCGAACCATCTATCAAGAAATATTCGTGCGACTATTGTGAATTGAATCGTTCTTTTATTAGCTTATGTATTAAAGGTATTAAATCTTAGCGAATGAAAGTACGTACAGCTTTGGATGTTGTTGAGTAATAGGTATTTACGATTTATAAAATAGGTATTTTTAAATTAATATTAATATTTTATAATAATAAAATGATCGATCAAACTTTTTTATTTTTTTTTAAATCATAAAATTTCGTATATTTCTCTAATTAATGATTGTAACTATTGCGTAGATACAACGAAACTAAAAAAACATAATTAATAAAATATTCATTTATTATTGAATTAATTTAATTACACCGTCCCAGCGAATTAAAAATTCTTTTCGAGCGATTCAGCAGACCTACAAATTATGTATCGAATTAAATATAAATATATATTGGAACATCATAAAACTTCCACTGGGGTCCATTCGCGCCACACACGTGCTACTTGATAACACTTTAATATTATGCT
Source organism: Megastigmus dorsalis (assembly GCA_900490025.1). Taxonomy (NCBI): domain Eukaryota; kingdom Metazoa; phylum Arthropoda; class Insecta; order Hymenoptera; family Megastigmidae; genus Megastigmus; species Megastigmus dorsalis. Next base: position 13,336 of record UELU01131174.1, read on the forward strand.
CGAGCGTATGCATTCGCACTAATTTTACAGGCTAATTATAAGTATTGAGTAATTAATTAAATTCGTGCATAAAAGTTAAACAAGCATTGTTTGAATTATTTAACATCCGCAAAGCTGTCGGCAAATGTAAGCGAATCATAATTAATGCAGAAGGAAAAAAGTCACTAATAAAGGTTAATTTTCAATTTAATACGTGTACTTCGTCATTCAGTACATTCATCTGCACAAGTATCATTCAATACTTATCTTACAACGGTAACATTATTTATTTTGTATAGTTGTAGTGGCTGTGTAGTTATAATTGAAGTAAACCGCCGTATCATTGCTCATAAACTATTTAGAATATGCAACGTCACTTTTTCCAATAACAAAAATTAAGAAGAAATCAATTAAATCCATGTAACACATATTTCTTATCGAATTCTTGCTATATATGTATATATACATGTATGTATATTAGAGAAGTTCTACAGGTAAAGTAATTAATATTCGGTTTTGTATAAAATGTGTGTACCTTTATATATAGTTGCAATAACGACACAGGCAACAGCCAAGGAGAAAGATACCGATGTTTTGATATTTGGCACGTACGGGTTCTTTTAAAAAAAATCAATTCTGCGAATTCGTTTACAAAATACAAAGACCCTAACATTCAGATGTTGATCAAAATTGTTGTATAATATTAGACTAAAGTTTGATGGACTATTATCGCTTTAAAAACAAGTATCATTGACTATCCATAACTAAAAAAAAATGCATTATCAATAAAAAAGGCACATTGAGTCTCAAAAAAATGATTCACGTTTAGAACAAATGGAATTGCTTAATTCGAAGATTTGGTCGTTCTTTGGTGTAAGTTTCATTATTGCAGCTTCTATATCAAAATATATTTCACGGCTAAACAAGAAGTGCATTAATTTTAACTAGCGACGCAGCGATAGTACTTCTATAATTTATTGGTACATTTGTCGCACAAATTGTCTTTTAGTTATCCTTATGTCATGTAGCTTGTATCATTTTGTTTAATTTTATTGATCTACCCAAATGAATTATATGTATACAAATAAACAATATGCATTTTAAATTAACTTTATCGATTTAGAAGAGTATATTATCCATTGCATGCGTGCTAGTACCGTTAAACTTTATTACTTTCCAAGTAAAAAATTGGAAATTGTTTTTAACGATAATTTATCAAGAACCTCGTAATCTCTGCGGCACGAAACGAATCAAGTGCTCACTCGAAGAATCAATTAAGTATACACGAGATCTTCTGTATTATAAAATCCAGCTTGCACGAGCGTAGCCAAAAGTAAAAAAAATTATTCCTTGTATATAATTACGTGTTAGACCACCCCCCTCGGAACTCGAACGATTTATAAAAACTCGGGCGCTCAACTGTGGCGCGCTTGAAATTTCCACAATGTTAAATCTCTCTCTCTCTCTCTCTCCCCCAACCTTCAAACCAATTCCGCATTAATCAAAGTCCTGAGAGAAAGGAAGACAGAGCGAGAGAGAGAGAGAGAGAGGGAGAGAGAAAAAAACAGAGAGAAGCCAGAGAGCTCCAAGACGCGCGCGGGTGGCTCGCCCATTCGCTCTCTCTCCCTCCCTCTCGGCCCCGTATATCCGCAGAAAAAACAATCGCTCGCGAGTAAAGTTTCGATATTTACATCCGCGCGCGCCGCCGCTGCCGCCGCCGAGAAGAAATCCACTTAACTTGTTGCGTTTACGAGATTTGCCGACTCCCGCTCATCAAGTCGAGTAGAGCAGGGGGAGAGAGGCAGAGAGAGAGAGAGAGAGAAACAGAGCAGCGCGCAATCCGGTTCAGCGTTTACGCGCGGCGGAAAATTGATTTTAAAACTAAAGTCGCCTTAAGTCGATGCAAACGAGGAGAAGGAAAGCGAGCGAACGCCGCCGCCGCCGCCGCCGCCGTCGCAGGTCGCAAGTTTAGAGAGACGCGCGCGCGGCGCGTATAGCACTGCACTGTACATATATATATATTGGACTGTCGAGGCATTTTCGAGGAGAGGCGCGGCAGCGGCCGCCATATATATCTCGCGACGCCTCTTGCGCGCGAACTCGCGCGGGAATTCAAAATTACTCTCCTCTCACTCCCTCTCTCTTTCTCTCTGCCTATATTAACTAGAGCGCAGCTCTCGAGCCTCGCGTTCGGGAATGAGACCCAGGACATTATAATTACAGCAATTTAAATTCAATAATTTTGGTATTTTGCGTGCAGGGGCGTCTAGGAGATAGAGAGACAGAGACACGCACACACAGAGAGGAGGAGATACGAGAGCACGCGAGAGATGCACGCGCGCAGTGCAGAGAGGAGCCCCGACGACGACGACGACGACGACGACGCCGACGACGTCGACGACGAGGACGACGACGCGGAAGACAAGGAACGAGGACGTCGTCGTGCAGCTGTTCTGCGAATTAGCATACTAAACTTTATCACCAACAGCTCGACAAAGACGTGCCAAGACGGCTCAACTAATTTCGAAGATAGAATAAGTTTCGCCCAAGCCCCGGCTCTCTCTCGCTCCTCCACCACCACCACCACCAGCAGCAGCAACGAGAGAGACGATCTACGCGCGTCGGCGGCCGCCCCGAGAGATAAAGAGAGAGAAGAAGATGGGGGTGGAGGGAGTGGATCGTCATCAGAAGGCAATAACTCTAACTAGACGAGCTGATATATCCCCGAGTGTGCAAGCGCGCGAGTCGTTATTATTCTTTTCCGTGCGCAGAGCTTAAACTTTCGAGTGCAGCGTGGTAGCATCAGCTCTCTCTCTCTCTCTCTTTCTCTCTCTCTTTGCGCGCGCTTTCGACCCTCTTATTCCTTGCTTTTTTGCTAGTTTGCGCTGTATACGAATGTTATAGGGGTACAGCGGCGGCGCTTTTAATCTGTCGTGCGACGAGAGAAGACGGGGGTCTGCAGGCACAAAGGACGGGCGCTATAGATGGCTATGTGTGTATATGCGCCTGTCGAAGAAACTTTGAGACGATTGCCGTGTATACGTTGTGTATAGGTATATATATGTATACATTGTACACTTGTGCAGTGTTTTCTTGTTTCTTGCACACCTGCTTTGGCAATTCTTTTAGATATGTTTGGCTGTTGAGAGAGAACGTGCATTTGCATGATGGAACAATTTATTCGGCTTTCATCGCGAATTTGACATATAGATGTTGTCGACGCTTATTTTCCGATATGTATACGCGTGAATCGTAACTTTGACTTTCTCATGCGCTTTATTCTATTGTAGCAAACACCGAGAAGTAATTGTATTTACGTAAGGTACAATTTTTAATAAAAGAAGATAATATAGAATCGTGTGATTACGCACCCTTGAATGTCAGTAGATTTGTCCGTGTGTGTCCAGAGGTATTCGGTATAAAAAATATCAGTCATGGATCTGTAGAAACGGAAAACAAAAAATAATTGATGGTTTCGGAATAATATAAAATTAGTCTGGAACAACAATAGAAAAGGTAAAAAAGTATTATTTATTTTTAAAAGAAGGCAATCCTACGTTGTCATCGGTAACTTTTTTAATGCAATGATACAATGCGACTGTTCCTCATTCTTTATCGATCGCTAAGAGAAACTTATCGTAAGCGTTTCGCGGTCTTCTTGTAATTGCAAATTAAAATATTTGCGAAAATTCAATCTCTAGTGGCTTACGGATTGCATTTAAGTACATGGAATATTTTCTCTTGGCTTTTATTAAGAAAGTTTTCAGTACTCGCGCAATAAGCATGTTTCGATTTTAATAAGTTAGGTATTTGTTGGGAATCGATATTGCTTACTTGCACACTTTTGCTTTAATTTCCTTCGAGCATCGAAACATTTTTTAATATATCATAACTATTTAATGTATCAAATGTAATTAATATAATATCTACGTACTAGATTCTCTTGAAACTTTCAAGAATTACTTTTCGTGCTGAATAATGAGACCGGTGTGTCCGTATTTATTGAATATTCACATATGGTTATACGGAAAATATATATCTATAAAAAGTATATGCATATGTTTTACAGTATAATATACAGGCATACTCTAATGCATAAAATCAATACAGATTGGTGAATAGGTACCTTCAGAACTAGGACCCCTATATACAAACATTTGTACACGGGATCTCATTATTCTGTACAAAAAGTAATTTTTTGAGAATTTCAAGAAAATCCAGGATCCACATCTATAGTCGTCTCCTCATTAGTAATCAAATAATGTCGCGTATTATATGACGTTGTCACAATAATGTTTGTAAAAAATTAATACAGAAGATCGACAGAGATAGTTATGAATATTGGTGTATATATACAATATGACAAACAGTAACTTCATAATTCGTGTTTATATATAATATGACAAACAGTAACTTCATAATTCGTGTTTATATATAATATGACAAACAGTAACTTCATAATTCACGTTTATATATAATATGACAAACAGTAACTTCATAAAATGCACTACTGATTTATTTTTATGATTTTCCTTTTAACTTCAACTTCAGTCTAGACTTTAGCTAATTACAATAATTATACGAATAATAAAATGTACTTAATCAAAATATTAATACTACCAAAATTGCAATTGTGATAGTTGAAAATTCTTATGTATAATTAACCCATTATGGACGGGACGGACACTTTTTTGATACTATGTTCAACAGCTTTATTTACTCTGATATCGGTCCTATAAAAAATTGAGATTAGTCATTTCTGATGTAAAATGGTCTGAACTTTCGATCTATGTGGTCAGAATTGTAACAAAATGCATAGTAAAAAAGTTATAATTATTTATTTAACAAAAAACACAAAATTACGAGTGAATTTTATTTTTCATTTAGTATTCTGTCTTCGAAATCGTCAGTGGATTTCGGTGGTTAGAGTAATTTTTGCAATCATCGACCCTAACCTTTAAAGCTTCATCGATATTTTTCGATTTCATTCATTAGCCGAGATATATCAATTTAAGTGTTTGCAGTAATATAAAATTCAGTAATTCATTAATTTAATTTTTTAGTGAGCTACCCCTGTTGAAAAGGTCCGATAAAAACTGATAGAAATGTGCGAATTCGGGTGCAAAAACCTCATAGGTTATGAGGTTTTTGCACCCTTTTTATGTGGTTCTATCGGACCATTTCGACAGGGACATATATGATTTTTTTAAGTCGAGATATCGCAGCTTCAAGAAAAAACTCATGTTTTTATATTTCCATGTTTTGCATCAACATGAGTACTTACAGGTTCGCAGTTTAAGATTATCAAATCTTCCAATATCTTGGTTTCAAAAAATCGCACAGAGTCGACTAAAAAATGAAATTAAAGCTTAAAATACAAGCTTTCTAAATCAATTAATGAGAATCGTAGCAAAAATTTACGTATACTACATAATTCTGAATTACTGAATTTTATATTACTGCAAACACTTAAATTGATATTATATCTCGGCTAATGAATGAAATAAAAAAATATCGATGAAGCTTTAAAGGTTAGGGTCGATGATTGCAAAAATGACTCTAACCACCGAAATCCACTGACGATTTCGAAGTCAGAATACTCAATGAAAAATAAAATTCACTCGTTATTTTGTATTTTTTGTTAAATAAATAATTATTAACTTTTTTACTATGCATTGTCTTACAATTCTGATGACATAGATCGAAAGTTCAGACCATTTTACATCAGAAATGACTAATCTCAATTTTTATAGGACCCATATCAAAGTAAATAAAGCTGTTGAATATAGTATGAAAAAAGTGTCCGTCCCGTCCTTAATGGGTTAACACGAATTCAACTTAGTTCTATAAAGGATTCGCCTAACGCGAGATCGACAGACACTCTTTCAATTGTTAGATCTAAAGTAGACCGTTTGTTACCAAAATATTATACCGTACACCCTAATCTACTTTTAGAAGGTAAAAGTACTTATACAAAATGAACGTATATATTACACGTACAAGTTATATGCAATGAGTGATTTCGAGTACTGAAAATATATATATATGCGTGTGCATGTATCCGTATGCCAACGAATATAACCTACATACGTTCACGCACACAGCTGTAAGCAACGAGTTTAGCAGAGAAGCGTACGGACAGTACGTTTGCGCTTATTAAAAGCAGAGATTGAGAGCATATAAAAGATTAATAAAAACCACTCTTTCGCGGATCGAACGCGTAGGTATACTTAACCCCGAATTATTAATGAAACAGACACTCGTCATTTAAATACCCAGCAAAAATACCAAATCGATTTTAAATCTAAATTTTATAGAAAATGATTTTCTTTTTTCATTTTTTTTTTTCATTCCCTCAAGTATCGGTTTCCTGCGACTATACGACTCAAGATATTTCTTGTGTCGACTCTACTTAAGGAGAAGTGGCCCCCGCCAGTTACAATGCGAAAAACTGCCGGCAAGCTTTCGGCAGAAATGCACGTCTTTTTACAGTCATTAGCGGAGCCACTTTTCAACGTGCTATATACACACATACACACACACATGTATATATATATATGTATATATATATATATAAATGCATCGCGCGCGCGACGCTTCAGCAAAACGCACAGGAAGAATTTGTATTCAATTTCAGTGGAGACTGTTCTGCTTTTGCGCATCGGAGGGGGGCTCAGGCCGCATACATTACAGCGAGGGTGGGCGGCGGCGCATCCCCGACGTGCCTGAACAGCAGCAGCTCGCTGAAAGAGCGCGAGCGTGATCTTTTGCATTATCAATGCGACGGCTACCGTTTTCGGCTGCCGCTCCCTCTCTCTCTCTCTCTCTCTCTTGTCATATTTAATAACCACGATTCGGTTGTGATGCATATCTCTTACGTTATCTGTAGCCGCGGAGAAACAATCTTGTTGCGACAAGTGTTCAGGCCATTCTTTCTTCCTTTTTTGTTCGTTTATTATTCTATTCGTAATCGCTTTGACATCGTGTTTAGGAAAAAGAATTACTTAGTTGTATTTTAATCGCATTGAAAGCGATCGAGTTCACCTGGTATACGCGCGTTATCCCTGTAAAGGAAGAGAAATGTAAATGCATCGTTTTTGCGAACGAGCTTCGTCCAAGATAGGGATATTCCTTTCAAAGGGTCGTATAAATAAAAACACGAACGGACGCTATTTTAAACGAGGTGTTGGGTTAGAAAGCGGACAGCGTATACCCACAAGGAAAAGTTGTAAACGAAAGCGTTTATACCGCGAAATAGTTATTTCGTGTGTTTTTTAATATTAAAATCTTTGCTGTAAATTAAAATAAAATAAATAAGTTCCGAGTGAAGTCGAGCGCCCGGTCAGCGGGATGTATTTGAACGGTAAATATTTTCGTAAAAAAAGGTTAGTTTTCGTAAAAACGTAATTGGTTTTATTTATATAGTCAATGTTTTCTTTTACCAAAAATGAGTATTTATAAGAAAACATTACGAGATCCAAAGAACTGGTATTATTACTGCAACTTCAAAGAATCATATCTGACCTAGTTAGAAATAAAACCCATTATCTACGCTAAATGCGGGTTATAAATATCAATATAATAGAAAAAAGTTGATCTGCATGAGGTTGCAATAAAAAGCAGCAGAAGAACCAGACAAAATTATTATTTTAAAAAAGTATCGAACATTACTTGATGAAAAATTTGAAAAAACTAGATTGAAAATCAGTTTTTGGTATTTATTCTTCTGGTTCTATGCTTACGAAACGCGATAGTTACGTTCTTTTTCAAATTATTTCCTTACTTAAGGGGATTGATTTTTTACAATTTTGAAACGCTTTTCAACATTTCCCTTGCAATATGATGGACAGATATGAACATTCATTGTTGAGCAAATTATGTTATAAGAATAATGAATTAAGTACTTTAAGTCTTTACAACTCAGTCACGAAAAATACCAACGACGTGCACAAAAAAGACGAAGTAGAACGGATAAAATTTAATTTCCATTTGAAATACGGATCAATAATGTATTTTAATCGTAAACTGTAGTTTGTAAATCAAGCTAGAATTTTATATTTGAAATCGATGTTGGTTTCCTTACAGGCTAAAATTTTACCTGATTTTCAATTTTTCAACTTTTCATTGTCATTCGCAAGTAATATACATCGTGTATTACTTGCGTTTTAATTTAATACTTAATACCTATAAAGATATGAATTTTCCGCAAAATTAAAGAAAAAGTCTATAAAATAAAATGATAGAATCTTCTATAACTTTGAGGAAAATTCATATTTTTACACTTAACTAAATATTACTTACTTTTTATACATCAGCTACTTAAGTTTACATTTCCCTTATCTCTATATTGAGATGTTATAAGATCTCGCGTATTACACCAACAAAATTTAACTTATTCTATGAATTATTGAACATTACATTCATTACAATTCAAATTCTCAAATTTCTGTTCTTCCAATTCCAATATAATACAGCATAATACACATAATATTTGATCGTAATAAATTCCTGATAATATAATAGCTTCATAATTTGTGTTGCAATCCACGTATCATCATTGTGCTTTTGCAAATACAAATATGAAAAATGATTAAATATTTTATATTATAATTATCAAACTAAATTTATATTTAAATATAATCAAATATAAATAAAAAAAAACTAAATGAAAAAAAAATTATGTAATTATTTGGTCACTGCATTGTTGACATATTAAATGACACTTCGGAATTATTATAATAATATTACGATTACTTGATGAAATTAGTTTCAACAACTATCTACACGGAGAGCGATTTCATCGAATTTTTCGATGGTATTTCTCATCGAACTGTTCGATATTCGAATTCATCGAAAAAGTTTACAACGAAAAATCCGATGAATACTATCGAAAAGTTCGATGGGTAGTAGCCATCAAAAAGATCGATGACTTTCATGCAAGAGTTCGATGAAATCCATCGAACTCTACGTCAGTAAAGCGCAATCATACTCAGCATACATATATACCAAATAGGTTATGATTTTTAATTTTGTCCAAGTTTGCCACTTGACATGAATAGCCTACCGAAAATTAATCAGCCTGAGTCTCAAACCGTCGAGATGCTCTTATGTCGCGAGACAAAACCACTCCGCGATAATCGAACTCTACACACCTTAGCGATTACGGAGAAGGGCTACTCGTTGAGATATCCAAAAATAGCTGTCCTCATGTCGGAAGACAAAACAGCTCCGCGATAGCCGAACGTTACGTCAGAATACAATGCGTGAACAGAGCACAGATATTATTTTTTCTTTTTTTTTTTTTAAATTGTTAAAACCCTTTAATATTAAAAGTTTAATATGAAACCAATTTTATTCGTATAAAATATGTATGCTCTATTCAAAAATGTTGTTTCTTCTAAGTATTATAATTAAGAACCATTATTATAACGTAAATTAGTTGTTACACCTTATGTTTTGCAAATAACAGTTATGAATATTATTATATTCCTTGCTGCTATGTTTTATACAGACACTAAATAATTTTATTATAGGTCTCCAAATATATATTTTTAAAGAGGTAAGCCCATCTGAAATTAAAATATACAGAGAATGCATTAAAATATAACTAATATACTTACGACTAAATTAAATCCACCATAATACTGATATTGTACAAAATTGAAAAGAGAACAAAAAACAATGGAATAACTGAAATGACCTACAAACTGCTAAAACAAACAGAATACTTGAAAATTTCTAAAATGATTTCACAACTTTCTTCAGCCATATTTTGCCCTAAGAAATTGAATTGTTTATCCTATCAAGACACGCAGTAGCGAAATATAAAGGTAGAAAAAATTAGAAAAAGTAGAATAAAATAGAAAAAGGGTCCCTGATGAGGAGCCGGACGGGCTCGAAACGTCGGGCATGTTTGGGTGGTGGGGGGCGGCCAGATTGTCCTTTACTAACAAAAGTTTAATTCAGGGTTAAATATAAGTTTATTTCAGATTCTTCGGGGGTGATTGTAAACAAGGGCAATCTGATTGCCCATGAATATTGATTAGACTGTAAGACCGATGGAAAAATCTTTGTCAGTTTATTCTATAGATGTTTATCAGGAAAACTAGCTTAATTCAATCTGTTTTTCTTTGATTCTATTTTAGCAAGTCGCCGAAAGTTGATTGATTTTATCAGTCTATATAAGATTTTCACCACATCTGTATGAAAATATTTAATAAGTATTTATCGGTTATAACCCTATAAATTACACTTTCAATACTATATGTTTTTCTATTTAATATAAAGCGAGGAGAATTCTTATTTTCTAGAATTATCAGATTAAACCTCATATTCCATTTTTTGACATACTTATTTAGACAACAAATTACTTTATGATTCGCAACGAATTTTTATTTGCACTTTAACGCGAGTAGAAATTGTAGTAAGGATGAAATTAAGCCCTGATCAAGACCTTGATTACCCGTATCAGGGGTTGATCAAGATTATAATACTTTTTTGATCAGGTTCCAATTACAATCTTCAGTTTAAAGATGAAAGATATATCTATATATACTTTTATTATGTATAGATCTATAGTAGCTTGCCGAAAAATAGCAGATACAACTGTTGATGTGCGAATTTATATTTTATATTTAAATAATTCTAACCTTTTTCTAATCTCTTAAATTATATTACATATGTATAATTGCAGTACCATATACAATTATTTAAGCTAAACTATTTTTTTACAATTTGTGAGTAAATTTAAATCATGATATAGAAATTGTTAATAATTTTCCCGAATGTTTTTTATATTTCTGACACTTACAAACCTAATAATTAAAGTTGATTGCTAAAAAAGTCGTAAAAACAATAATGGATATATTTAACATAGAGTAAAGAAAGAGTTTCTTGTGTAGATAATAATAAAAGTAAAAAAAAAGAAACAATATTTTTAAGTGGGTTCGGCTAAAATGTCAACTATGATTCTTTATAGCTATTGTAAATTCTTTCGGTATTATTATGAATATACACGATTCACATGATAAAAATAAATTGTGAAAAAAGGTCAAAAGAAAAAATAGCAACAATTATTATTAAAAATAAACATTATATTTAATAAAAAAATTCTATTCAAAAGCTTTGAATAATTGATGATATAAAAGTAACATCGAGCTTTTAGTTTCAAAAACGTTTGTTTTAATACAGTAATTTTGTTGTCCATCTTAACGCGTTAAAATATTTAATAATTTAACATATAAAATACATAAAGTGTCTCTTTTGAATAAATAATTCATGAAATATAAAATGAAATGAAAATGAAAATATAAAATGAGTCACTGGATTTATCTGCCGTTTGAATTAATAAAGCCAGTGAACATATAACTAAAATTATAATTAATAAGGCTGTTTTGTATGTCGGTTTCGGAGTAACGCTGGAGGTTAGGATAAGTTTTCACCACGTACCGCTATAAAACCCTTTTTCACGGCTTCCTGAGCATACTCGACTTGGAGCAAATGACCATCCGGAGAAAATACCGTTATATCTCGGTCGTAGCGTGCCATTATCAAAATAAATATTCTGTTTGTAAGTATCGCAAAACTGAAATGACTACGCCGTTTTTTCGGTGAACATCGGCACGTATTCAACACCAGTGCGAAATGCTTCATCGCGATGATTTCGATTGCAACCAATATTACGGTTTAAAGTTGCTAACTCATTATAGGTAAAGATCGTTAAAATATATAAATATTATAAATGAATAAATAAGTCTATGAATCAATATTGAATAGTTTTTTTAATTAGACCAAGTGATTAGAGAAACTTAGTATGATTGACGATTGTATATTAGATCTTGAATTTTATTATATTCAAATTTATATGGGAGTTACTCTAAGGAAGACTACTCTTAGCTACCGTAATATAAAATTAAAAAAATTAAATAAAATTTTAATCATAGCTGCAAAATTCAAAAATTATTTATTAATAATTCTTAGATAATACTTGAGTTATTTTTAAATATTTTTTATTACTTAATATATATATATTTATTTATTTAAACTAAGTTTCGACAAATAAGTGTGAATAAATTGGCACCGGTTTAATTGTACAGTACATATTATATTTCTTTGTTGAAGTTTTAGATAACAGATTGAAAAATTCTGTATAAATTTATACTTTATAAACAATGACAATAAAATATTGTTCATCAACAACTATTTAAAATTTACTTGTGAATAACCGAAGACGTTGACCTGGTTACAAAATAAATTCACCATTAATTGGGGTAATCGTTATACAGGCATTGTATTCTCACTATATTTGGTCATTTCCCGATAGTTCTCGATTCGAACTATCGAAATTTGAAAATAAAATTTTGAAAATGTATTTAGTGCTATTTAGATATGATACACATAAGAATCTATGTATTATACCATACATGCAGTTCAAAACATTGAAATTTAAACCATGCTTAAATTGTTTTTACTAGTAAGAAAAATACGGTCTTCTTAATATAGAAATCCTGTAACTGTTTTTTCTAAGCAAAAAATAATTCCCAGACTAAAACTTAATTATTAATATGCAATAACATTATACCATCATACAGAAAATGAAATATGTAATTATTATAACTTATTTTACATCTATTGATAAATTTTTATAACAATAACACTACAAGATACTTTTCGATACGTATATATAAAGATACTAGTCATATGTATCCTAAATATTTAACCCATTAAGATTTTTTCAACTCAACTTTCGACGCTATAATTTTTAATATAAACATCCTAGGAAAAATTCAAAATACAGTGTTTCCGATAGTAAAAAGTCTGATCTTTCAAATGCCTGTGCCAGAATGTACCTAAACGTCAAATTAAAAAAGTTATCTCTTATTTTTCGGAAAAAAACGTAATTTTTTAATTTTTTTTTCAAAAATTCGATATGTTGAATCTGGAAAATTAGTGGGTGCTTAGTGGGTGCTTAGTGGGTGCTTATTATTCAGATCAAAGGTGATCAGAACATGTCCTCTTTGAAACCTCCTCTTTGAAATGTCCTCTTTGAGTCAGAATTTTGTAATTTTTTTCATTAGAAGCCGAGATATTGCTTTTTAAATATTGAGCATAAGGTTAATATTACCTAAAACACCTTTTTAAATTTTAGGAATATACGATTTAAAGAAATTTTTCATAAATCTAACCAATTTCGCTATAAAGTTTGTCTCCTAAGCTTTAATTTCCTTTTTTATTTGACTGTGGGAAATATTACAGTTTAATGAAAAAAACTCATGTTCTGATATTTTCGTAGGTTGCACCAAAATGACAATATCTAGGTTAGTAGATTGAGATTATCAAATCTTCACACTTCCCTATCTTGACTTGAAAAAATCCTATAGATTCGACTAAAACAAGAAATTAAAGGTTAAAAGATAAGCTTTCAAATGAAACTAGCAAGATTAATAGCAAAAATTTTCGTATACTATATAATTCAGAATTACGGAATTTAATACTATTTCCAACGCTTAAATTGCAATATCTCGGTTTCTAATGAATAAAATTAAAAAATTCTGAGTAGGTTTCAAAGAGGAGATGTTCCGATCACCTTTGATCTAAATAATAAGTACCCATTAAGGCTTTTCAAAATTCAAAATATCGAATTTTTGCGCAAAAAATAAAAAAAAATACGTTTTTTTTTCCGAATAATAAGAAATAACTTTTTTAATTTGACATTTAGGTCACTTCTGGCACAGGCATTTGAAAGATAAGACTTTTTACTATCGGAAACACTGTATTTTGAATTTTTCCTAGGATGTGTACAATAAAAATTATGGCGTCGAAAGATGAGAAAAAAAAATCGACATTTAGGCGTTAATGGTTAAGAGCAGATAGCAACAGGCTTTCATCAAATTTATCGCGAGTATTGGGGTTTGCTCCATTTTCCAGTAGGACTTTGTCAACGTCGTAGCTGGCTTGCAATCTTTGGCCAATCTTTAGTACGAAGTGTAAAGGTGTTCTACCAAGGTTGTCTTTAGCATTGACATCAAAACCTTTATCAAGAAGAAGAAAATTAATGATATCGGCACGCGAATTATGCACTCTCACCATTTTCAAGATCACTATTCTCAAGAGCCCATAACAATGGTAATCAAAGCCATTGCGTAAATTGAGGTTCGCTCCATTTTCCAGTAGGAGTTTGGTAACGTCGTAGCTGCCTTGTAAGTTTTCCCACATCATTATTGCATCGTGTAAAGGTGTTCTGCCAGAGCCGTCTTCAATATTAATATCAAAACCTTTATCAAGAATTAGAAAACTGATGATTTCTGCATGCGGATTACGCACTGCATAATGCAATGCACTCTCACCGTTTTCCCCCTTTCCTGTCAAATCAGCACCGTAGTCCGATAGAAGTTTAATCATTTTAAAATCACTATTCTCAAGAGCCCATAACAACGGTGTTACATGAAAGCTATTGCGAGCATTGTGGTCTGCTCCGTTTTTCAGTAGGACATTGACAACGTCGTAGTTGGCTTGCCATCTTTCGCCAATCATTAGTACAGAGTGTAAAAGTGTTGTGCCAAAGGTGTCTTTAATGTTGATATCAAAACCTTTAACATGAAGAAGAAAATTCATGACTTCTGCACGCGGATTTCGCGCTGCGTAATATAATGCAGTCTCATCTTTATCATCCTTTGTCGTGAAATCAGCACCGTAGTCAGAAGTTTGACGATTTTAAGATCCCTTCTCTCTAGAACATATAATAATGGGGTTACATAAAACAAACTACGGACGTTGGGGTTTGCCCCGTTTTCCAGTAGGACTTTGACAACGCCATAGCTGGCTCGTAAGCTATTTTGCAAATCATTACTGCAGAGTGTAAAGGTGTGCTGTCATAGTCGTCTCTAATGTCGACTTCGAAACCTTTATCAAGAAGAAAATTGACGACTTTTTGACGCGAATTACGTGCTGCATAATGCAATGCAGTCTCATCTATTTCACTCCTTGTTGTGAAATGAGCACTGTACTTAGATAAAAGTTTAATGATTTTAAGATCACTTCTCTCAAGCGCAGATAGCAACGGTGTTTCACCAATCTGATTGTAAGCATTAGTATCCGTTCTGTTTGGGATACAGCGTTGTGTTACGGTAACAGAAACGTCAGCACCACCTTCCAGTAACATCTGTACTAGTATTGCGTTCCCCTCTCTGGCAACGTAGTGTAAAAGAGTGTAACCAGAAGCATCGCGCCAGTTAATGATTATGGCGCGATGGATGACAGTAGAGATAAGTGATGAATCAGTGAACCATGTAATAAGATGTAAAGGTGATGTGCCATCTTTGTTCTGAAAATGCACGTTGGTGCCATGATCAAGAAGCAGTTTGAATAATTGCTTGTCCTCTGCTTTTGCGGCAATACTTAATACGCTAAGATCACAATCCTTTCGATCCACCTCAGCACCATTCTCTAAAAGAGCCTCTACGATGTTTTTATGTGTAAAACGTACAGCACAATCTAAGGCCGTTTTATTTTCATTATTCCGCATATTAACGTCGATTCCAGCATGTAACAACAGATAAAACGAGTCCAAACAGGAATATTTTGCATTGTCCGTCGGTATGACAAGATGCAACAGGCTATTTCCAGATGCGTCAAGCATATTTACATTAGCACCACCATCCAAAAGATACTTGATGGTTTTTACGCTGCACAAATCTGCGAAGAGGGTCGACATTTCAACTCGAATCGTTTGTGTATTGACGTCGTAACCTGTCTAGATGAACTCTTTCACTAAGTGTCCGCTTCTCTGCTGTACTACTGTAGGATTGTCCAATTCGTGTATTATCAAGAATTAGTTGAGGTAGTCAACACTGCTAAGTTCCACCTACTCAAGCACAAAATTTTCATTCCTGCGCAGTTAACATAAATCTGGCAACGTCTATATATATTTATGGCTCCCGCAAATGCACACAATATACACACACATATTCGGCTACGGCGGCGAATGCTAGTACAGCATTGCCAAGTCATCTGCTGTTTCTTTCTCCATGTGCCTTGGCGAGAGAAAAGTCGACAAAATTCTACATTTCAAACAGCCGTATCTCGAAAACAAACATCGCGGTTGCTATGTTTAATAAAATTGTATCTTAGTCAGTACATGTTTTACTATAACATACTAGTTTATGTTAAAAATCAATTGCTCTTTGACACGGCAAAGCTTAAAAACATTGTGTAAAAACGGCTCAGTATGGAAATCATGTGTTAAAAGCCGCAATTTCTAACTTCGATATCTCAAAATTTAGGTCCGGTAGCCTTATTTTTAAAAATGGCTATGCGTAAAGCAGGTCATAAAGAACGTATATATTCAATTTCATGAAAATCAAATGATAATTGATTTTTCCGTGAACGTCCTTAACCCCTGTGCCAACTGACGGGATATCTCAATGAAATTCTTTTGTAAATACTTTTTTTTTATAACTTATGAATGAAGCAATTTAAATGGCTCAGCGACCATGAAAATAAAAGCTAAAGACTTGCACTACTAGATAAGCTAAGTTAGAAATGAAACTCTTTAATTAATAGATATTTTAGAATGGTTAAATGTTTTAATTAAATGTACACTTAATTACATACCACTTTGGAATCGCTTGATTCAGATGAATAAAATAAACAGAAATGTAGAAGTTCCGTTCTCGGGTTCAGTCGTGAGCTGTCGAATCTCGTTTGATTCAATAATTGTGGTTTTTGATATAAGGAAAAGCAAAAAGAAATATTTACTCGGACAGACTGTCTTCTGAACAAGATGTGCAGCTGATGATGGCTTGTGGAAATCTGCAATGCTTCACTCTGTTTCACCTACAGCATACCTCGCTTTCCCCCACCTACTATTTCTGGTATACACTCTAAACCCTAAAGAGTAAAAATTGGCGCAAAAAAGTAAAAATTTTGTGATTCTCCCTTTTCAAAAGAGTAAAATGACATTTTTACTCTTTATAAAGTGGAAAAAACTAGAACCGCTCTTTTGAAAAGAGTAAAATTGACATTTTACTCTTTTGAAAAGGATAAAATGGTTTTTCCCCATTTCAAAAGAGTAAATTAATAAATTTCTACTTTCTAAAAGTAGAAATTTTAATCCCGAAATTCCAAAAGAGCAAATAAGCAGGTTTACTCTTTTCAAAAGGGCATATTAAAAATTTTGTACATTTTAAAAGTAAAAATTTTTTACCGAATTTCCCAAAGAGCAGCTATTAGAGTAGAAAATCCCTAATTTCCAAAAGAGTATAAATTAAGAA
>UELU01131230.1:0-17744 GCA_900490025.1 Megastigmus dorsalis
GGCTTATACTGTGCTTTACAGGCAATATTTTATAGACTTTTCCGGCTAATTTATGGATTGAAATTCATAGGCAAGAAGAGCGAGGCATTGAAAAGCCTATCACGCTTTCTTACATAAATGGCCGGAAAAGGCACTCGGAGCCTTTGAGGCATTAAAAATCGAGTGTATTCTAAATTATAAATATTGAAAAATTGAGTTGACGTGGAGGCAAAAAATAATTGAGAAGAGAGAACTATAAAAAAGAATTGACATGCTTAGCTTAGGCATTTATCCGATGTTCCGATCTTCTTGGTCTGAGGCATCTTGGAGCTGCAGCGTAATTATTGGATGCAGCGAGTTCTTCTTTCTTAAAGAGGTCGGGGCTCGACGATGCGTAGTTGCGCATGTATAAAAAAAGATAAAAAAATAAAAATAAATAATTGTTCTCTAAAATTAGCGGCCCGAGACGAGAGGTAGAGGGACATCCCTTCTGGCTGCTTAGTTTGCCTTTTTAGGCATTTTTATTATTGTGTATTCGTGCGGTTAACGTGCGACAAATCGCCACGTTACAATACCTTACCGCAAAAGTTTCATCTTCTCATACGTTACTTAAAAGATAAAAAAAAATTTTTTTTAGTGCATAATAAATTTTATAATGTAATTTTATGCACAGAGTATTCTATTTGTATGTCGGGCTGCAAAATGAAATAATTGATTTTTAACGAATTTCATATGGTTATGTTGAATATATGTTTGAAGATCTTCAGGCAAATAAGGTAATATGTATAATGCTTTTGCCCACTTAATCAGGGAACTTCAGTAAAAGTAAAATTAATCAAGTAAACAGAAGCATCTGCGCAAGCCAAGAACACCGGGTTCACACGCGTACATGCATAATTACCAAGAGTCGAACGATCGATACAACAAAGCCGACGAAAAAATTTCTTCAAATTGTCTGGCTCTTTTTCTTGTTAACCCATTAGCGCCCAAGCGGACATAGTTGGATACTCGAGAAAAAAAATTTTTTATTCATTTTTCACCAAATTTCTGGATTTCACCCCTTGCTAAGGGTTGTAAATTGAATTATATTACGTCACGAGTACAATTCGCTAATTTTGTAACAAAACAAATAAGAAACAACAGTTTTTAGGTCTCGCGAATAATTTTCTACTAGGTTTGTCCAACCATGTTTTCATTTTACGATTTTTCTTCATTTAACCCCCATTTTCAACCCTTAGGAAAAGTGGTAGCTAAGAATAAACACCGGCATTCGAAAGAACAGCCAATTTTACATATAGGGTCTCGGTATTATTGCTCAAAACCGCCGAAAAGTTGATTTTTTTCATGAGTGTCTAACTTCGTCCGCTTGGGCGTTAATGGGTTAAGGGGATGTCGAAGTCAAATCAGCTTTCAAATCGAATAGTCTTTTTCGGTATACGGAAAATTTACATATTTTCCACCAATACTGGTGGTCTTAAAATGTTCACAATAAAATACTGTAGTGCTATTGACTTATTATTTTAGCCAGGAGTACCTGTATTTTTTTTTATTTTAATCCGGAGGAATAAGCAAATTACAAACATTTTTTTATTCTTAGGATTTATTTTTAACTTTTCTCTCAAACGCATGTGTTAAAATTTTAACGCACATTGCGTCGTCCGGATGGCCTTTTATTACTTGGCATTCGCTAAGAAAAGTAATAAAAGGGCTACGAAGGCTATGTAATGGGTAAATAAGCCTCAAGGAACAGTCTCTAGTGCGGCTCTCGTCAACGTTTGCTTTCTCTCTTCGTCTTTTTACAAGTTCAAAAAGAGGTAAACTTGAAGAAAGTTACCGCATTCCATGTATGTATGAATGTAGCGTATGCATGCGTTCCCCTCTTTTTTTTATTTTCGGATCAGCGGCGCGAGCGTATATATATGTGATTAAGGTTAAGTGAGGTAAGATCGGGAAATTTGTTTTACATCCGTTAAAATAATACTTTAAATTAATTTTTTTATATGTAAATATGATAATTTTATGTGTTTTGGGTCTCAAAAGCCACTTAACATAATAAAATATGGACTTGTACCTACAAAATAAGCTTAAAAGAATATTTTTTGCTGTTCTAATTTTTGGACAGGTGGGGGGTCAAATCTTAAAAAGAGTACCCCATATATGAGGCATTTCACGTCAACTCTCCCAGCCACGGCGCGCGAGCGTCAAAACACGCTACAGTGAACGCGTGTGTACGGTACTTAAATGAACTTATTCAAAACATGTAATCCATGAATTTTATGTATTTTTTCCTCAACTTTCGAATGGTGTGAATAGTTTTTCGGAATTTTTGCGGCGCGCTGAAGGGGTGGTACGTCTACTCTTTCGCGTTGTATTTCTTATGCAAAATATCATTTCCACTCTGTGGAAAACGTTATTTCCTACGTAAAATTTTATCATCTTTCGATTGGAAACATAAAAAAAATATTAAAAATATACTTTTAGAGATATAACATGTTTTATGTTTTTTGAAGGTGAAAATAAAAAAATTTGGAAAAACTATTCGCACCATTGGAAAGCTGAGGAAAAAATACATAAAATTCATGTATTACATGTTTTGAATAAGTTCATTTAAGTACCATAAACGCGCTTTCAAAGTAGCGTGTTTTGACGCTCGCGCGCGGCGGTTGGGAGAGTTGACGTGAAAGCCTCATATACAGGGTGGGCCATTTTAATCTATCCACCCAAATCTCCGAAGATAAGCCCTATATAAAAAAATTCGAGGGTTCGCTAAAAACGAATTCACTGTCAGAAATAATGCAGAAAGATCGCCCTATTGTCCTGATCAACTATTGTCTAAAAAATTTTTTTGTATAGGGCTTACCTTTGGACATACTTGGCTGGATGGATTAAGTGGATACCGGAGTAGAAAAAAAAAACATTTTGAAGGTTAGTTTACTGTTTTACCAACTAGTGCATATTAACCTGAAAATAAGAATAAGCTAGGAGCACCATCAGTGTCATATACTGACACTAAACATATAAGCACCTCAAAACTGTGTAGATACCACCCTTACTCTATACGAATAAGAAATTTTTTTTAAATTGATCTTAAATTTTATAAAACTACTGCTTTTATACAAAGCTAAAACGTGCACTCTACGTACACAACTTTTGCATCAAATATTTCTATACTATACGTGCAGTAATTTTTTTAATTGATCTTCAGTGTGAAGTCACCTCTGCTTTTATACAAGGCTAAAATGTGCACTCTACGTACACAAATTTTGTATCTAATATTTCTACACTATACGTGTAGTAGTTTTGTTAAATTGATATTTGGTATGATAAAATTACTGCTTTTATACAAAGCTATTTCGTGCTCTATCTATACACTTTATATATGTGATACTTAAATATTGAAAAAGTCTTGTTTGCTTCGACAATCCGGAACTCATTATTTTATTCAAGAACGTGATAAAAAAGAAATGTAACTGCACGATCCGAAATATATTTTCTATTGCTGCTCTCAATTTCATTCAAATCTGATTAGGTATAGAAACATAAAATGAAAAGACGCTAGTATAACTTACAGTCAACAGTCTACGTGTATGGAGCTCGGATAGCCGTGTTTCAGGTTCCATCCATGTAGACTGTCAGATTGCGATTTGATATTTATATTCCATATGACGCGACGAGAATCAATGCTTCTGTAAATATAATCACAAGCTGTAATACCTTTAAAGAAAAACGACGTATAAAAGTAGATAGACTATATTCTAGTTTTTATTACCCCAAATAGACCATTAGCTTAGAATCCATGCCAAAGTGCACTACAGAGAAAAAGTGTCTTCTGCTTCGACAATCAGAAACTCAATATTTTATTGAATATTGTGATAAAACATAATTGTAATTGCAGAGGCACGATCGGAAATAGATTTTCTGCCACTGATAGTATAATCACAAATTTTTATTATAATTATTTTAAAAAACTCATAATTTTTATGCATTATTATTATTATTTCAGATTATCAAGTTTTCTAAATTTATGAATAGACTGCATGGATAGTCGTATGAGAAACAAGCTATTGCATTATTAATATTATTATAAAAATTGTAATCTGAAAATTTGTGTCTATAATAAACAATATTATTTATGAATAATTAAAAACAATATTTTTTAAATGGTCCAAATTGAAATTAACATTTAGGCTGTTATCAAAACAGCTTTCGGATCTCAAAAATCATTTTTGTTCTTAAAAATTGTTAGCATTTGAAAGTTTAATGTATCGGTCGGAGGTGAAACGGTATGTAGAATTATACCCCACAACCCTCTTGTGATATTTCGTATTATTTAAAAAGTTACAGGCGAAATAGTAAAACAGTTTTATTCACTAAATTACGCTAAATTACGGATTTATTACTTTTTAATATAAACTTTAAAAATTGAAATAAAAATAGTTTTATGATTGAAAAATAAGTATATTATATTGGTTACTACGTTTATATCTATCTGAAATCTCAGAACCTTATCCATGTATAGATATAGTAACCAGTGTCCCTCAATCGCAAACGTACATGTAATGCTTTTGGAATAATGTACCCATTCCTTTGTAACTGCCTCTTTTTATTTGCTACATCCATCTCACAAACGCGGATATGTGCGCGTATTAATAATATTATTCAATAGTACTAAGCGCATATAGTAATACATAGTAATAAATAACAGTATTATGAAATATTACTATATACACGCGCACATCTGCGTCTGTGACCCGAGTATTTGTATCTTTGCGAACGTAGCCGATCACAATGTAAACCCTGCTTGTCCTTTCGGCCTTTAGCAACACTAGCGCCACTAGCTTTCCAAAACATTTCTCAATCTAGAAACGACTATACGGATTATCTGGGTCAGTATGTCAGTATTATTAGTAAACAGTATGCCGTACATAGCTCTTCTGTACTTATTATAAAATACATAAGTATTTTTTAAAATATATTTTTTAATTATTCGGTTTTCGCGAGTGAAGTGGATTAAAAAATTTAATTTTAATCAATTAGTATAGACTAGGGCGTTGAAATATATATTTTCACTATTTTTTATAAAATGTAGGTTAGATTACAAAACTTAAAATTTTAGATAATATCAAGTTGCAAAGAAGAAAGTAGCAATTCTACGACAGACTAAACTCGGTAAGCGTGGAAGGACAAATCCTCACAGGATAAATATAATGTGAAGAACCAGCATTATATTGGTGACGAAGACTCAAAGGTGTTCAGTGCAGTGTCTCAAGCCAAACCTTATTTATTTATTTATTAACCAGAGTAAAGATATAAAAATTTGAAAATACAACTGCATATACATAATACATTACAAATAAGTAGCCCAGCAGAGGAAAAACTTCTTGTTCACTGGCCTGGCTAGATATAAACTAAAATACTTATAATCTAATTACTTATCACTATAGTTGAATGTTGAAAAATGAAAAAGTGCACCTCATGACATGAGCCTAGTAACTTCGTTACTAGGTAAAATCAGATGTGTATATTTGCTTGTGATAGTTAGTTTAATTCTCATTTCTTCACAAATATCAAATTAACATAGAACTCGCTTTCGTGTACATTTCCGTTGATGCATTCTTATTTCTCTTGTAGATTTCTTTCTCAAAGTTGTTAAGCCTTGCTGGACATGTAAGTCCAGCTGCACAAGTAACTCTATAATGAGGAAACATTTCTCGATTATGTAGATGAACTTCGCATTGAAAAAAGAGAATGTACGCTCATGTACAGAAGAGGATGGGCACACGACATAGAAACATGAAGAAGAAACTGTCACGACAGAAACTGTCAGTTGTTAAAACCATAGGAGGTAAATGACGCCTAACATCAGTAACGGGTAACGGATAGACAACGTGGGCATCTAATCAAAATAAAATTAAACTAAATTAAATGAATTTACTTTTTAATATCAATTAATAGCGAATTAATTTATTTACTATTAACAATAAATTCATTCACTGGATATTAACATTAAAGTCATAGAGACAATATATAGAATAAATTACAGAGAAAGTGAGTGAAGGAAAGAAGAATAATAAAAGGAATTTAGAGCTACAGTCGGCGCATTCGTTTCATTTATGCGATCTTGTATAAATGAAATGAACGAGATTGTCTGTACTCGAAAATCAATATTCGCACATTCCTTACAATTATCGTCTTATGGAAGGAATGTATACACGCCCGTCTTACCTTCGTCCATACTCTTTTCCAAAATCGAAAAGAGGTGAGCCTGGGGAAGGACACTTTCCTCGGACACATTTCTAAGACAGTATGAATGAATCCCTTCTCCTTTTTTTTCTGTTTCAGATGCGGTAAAGTTGCGAGAGTAGGAGAAAGGTGGAAGACGAAGCCCACGCTCTCTGATAGGAAAACGAGACAGGAAGGAGAGTGAGCTTCGCTCTTGCTCGGCCCTTATCGACGAAAACCGAGTCATCCGAAATCATCCTGCCTCGTCTTCCTTGGGCAAATATATAGCAAGCCACTGCGGGCATTTTGTATATATTCTAAAGGGATAATATACGGCAATATAGCCAATATCGAATCCATTTATATTATTTTATTTTATATATCATTAAATATTCTTAGTTAGTAATAATAATTATTTAAATCAGTTATTTATGATAATAACTTAGTTACATCAATTGTATATGGTGAAAAACCACAACATCAAATGATGTACGTAAATTTAGTTTAATCAGTTCGCGAATATATCTAATTTGATTCATACTTATTTTTTTATTATCGCGAAATTAAGCGAATATTAATATACAATTAATATTATTTATATTTATAGTATTTTAGAATATTATAAGAAAATTACAAATATATATTTATTTTATTTTCTCGCTTAACTGAGCGAGAAGATATATATATTATTATTCTGTAATATCATTGAATATTACACATCCAATGTGATTGATCAGCTGACCAGACATTATGGTAATAAGATAAGAACCCACAGTGATTCAATGCACGACATGTCAAATGTAATTTGGGCCACGTATTACCATAAAATATCCAGTGATGAACAGCCACAAAATCATTTGAGCCCTGAAAAACATCAAAGTTCGTACTAGTGGCAAAAAGAAAAGACTCGAGGACAAGTAAGAAAATTCAAGCATATCAGCAGTATTCCATCTGAAATTATGGTGAGAGTGAAACCAGTGTATGACGATCTCACCAAAACAGTGCTGTTGACCAGATTTTTGCTATGGCAAACGTCAATTATAGACTTAGTGGCTTTCTCAAAATCATGGAAAGTTTTAACATCCAACTTGGACAGTCTGTCGTAGAAGGACCCTTTCCAGTAAACTGGAATCTCGAAGGACAAGAAGAAACGAAAGACATCAGTTAGAAGACTCTTATGGAGTAGACGTATTTAAATTATGTATGTACATAAAGTATGTTTTATTTTCATTCTTGACAACATTATCAGTTTAGTGCTTTGAGTATATGCAGAAAACTCTTTTAATTATTAAAACTTTTTATGCATAAAGTTTTTTCTCAATAATCTTTTTAATAATTTTTTTAATAATTTTTTATAATTTTGGTTATTAAGTTTTTGAAAAATTTAATGTATATATTATTGTTAAATTTTCAGTTTAGTTTTATTCTAATAATACTTAACGTTTTAGGTTATCAGCATAATTTATATGCACTTTTGAACAAGTACTGTAACCAAAGGTGCGAAACACACTTTGGTTACTCAAACAAAAAGATGAGTATTGATTATTCGGACATTTGTCATAAATAATATTATTTTATTTATTATATTATTAATTGCTTTTGTGATTTTTAGGTACGGTTCTGGCAGTAACTGATCATTCTGCCACACATAAGGACTAAGCATGATGTGGATGTTATATCAAAACTTTTAGAGATGGCCAGGACTTGGCCAGATAAGTATTTTCAACCTTTAGACATTTGGCATAACTAATGTTATTTTATTTATCATATTATTAATTGCTTTTGTGATTTTTAGGTAATGTTCAGGTAGTAGCCGTGATGTGGATGTTACATCAAAACTATTAGAGATGGCCAGGACATCGCCAGATAAGTATATTTAACATTCTATATCCTTTATTATTAACAAAACTTTTGATTGATTTTTCTCCTTATGTGTTTTTTCATGATTGTAGGGTATTCGCCGTAGGGTTTTCCAGTGAGTTTTTATCGGAATCATTTGAAATTTTGGTCTAGTTCATGGAAATGTGGTTTACATTGGAATAAGTGTATTAGAATATGTAAAGAGGTATCACAATTTTTTTTAATTGTATGCTGTAAAATAATGTTTAAAAACAATAAAAAAAACCCTGCAAATATGTCAATAAAATAAATTTTTTTAATTTTTCAGAAATTTAGTACACTTATGGTAATGTACATTATATTTTAATGAACACAAAGTTTCAAATCATTTGTATAAAAACTCATTGAAAAACCTGACGGCAAATGAGCTCTTGGACTTTGACGAGGCTACACATTCAAAGTCTTGACTGACGCAGCACCACTCTCGTCAAAGACTTGCGCTGCGACCAGTGAACGCGACACGTCCCCTCCCTCGCTAAGCGGCTCAAGAGCCTCGCGGCGTGAGAAAAAGGGTTCTCGCGCCCCGAGCTCGCTCTCTTCCGCTCTAGCCGCAGCCTATTTCGCAGCAGCTACGCGAGACCACGCTCGACACTCTACCGCGTCGTCACGCGGTCTACCTTTTTTCGACTAATATCCCAATTTACTCTAAGTTTTTTTTACTATTGCTATTGCAATAAATTAAGTTAATTTTATATGCAGTGCAATCATTATTTCCGTCTAAACCACCCAATCCGCGCGCACGCGGCAAGTCACTCCTCTGCTCGGAGTAGCGGACACGATAGCCCGCGTCTTCAAAGAAGCCTTTCTACACGAGGCAGAAATGTGGCATCGTACGCAACAGACTTAAATGAGTACGAGTGGAATGCGAAAGTATATCCAGCTGAGAGGTGATGATAATTAAGTCTACAAGGGCTTAAATGATCATAATTTATATTGTCTTTTGGGTACAAAATTTCCTAATTCATAATATTAATATCTGTAACGCTACAAAATATTAATTATTAATGTTTTTTACAGGATTAACAGTGGCTTGTCCACTTAAATTTGAACATTCAACAGTAAATTAATAAGGGAATTATAAGAATTAAAAATAAATTTATTAAAGCTCAGACAGCTTCAATATATATTCTTTAATTACAAAACTGCAGCGCTGATGACTTTCGCATAGGATCATAAATACTCCGTGTATTCATGATAATTCTAGCTTCAACTTATGCTTGATTTCCCACTTTAAGAGTTGCAGCATCGTGCAGTAGGTGAGGGAGTTTAAGCTACATAAGGTTTTGTACAAGGTCGCGGTCCGTTTGAACGGTGACCCTTATAAATGGTCTCTCTAAATATGAATGAGGACTCCCTATAAACGGGCTCTCAGGATGAATTGGTGTATGAGAGAGTGAATGAAGGGTGAAAGCCTCCCATCGGAGGCTGGATTCCCGGGGCGCGACCCGTACCGGCTTCTCCTACGAGAGATAGGCGGTAATGGTCGAACGGCCCTGTGGTGCGACCAAGAAGCAACTGCATCCGACTCCGGTTCCGCTGTGCGGGTAAATACCCCCCAAGCCGAATGTGTAATGTGGATCGTGCCGAGCGGAGTGGTTGGCGACCTGGAGTACTAGGTAACCGCTATCTCGTGCCTTGAGAACACATGGCAACATTCCCATGTAAACTTTCCTTACCGGCGCACGCGAGTTCTGCGGCGGTGGACCTTTCATTCCTCAGCTTTTCGTGGGTTCAAAATGGAAAAATTTTTATTTAAAAAAACGTCTTCACAATTGACTGGACGGTGAAGACAAGGCTAACGGAATCGCTCCTCTGGAGCAGGTGAACAAGGACTTGTCTAACCTCCTGATGAACCACATGGAAACCGAGAATATCTGTGTGAAGAGAGCTGAAGAGGATGACGTGAAGCGCAAATCAACTACAGGAAACATGTAAGAACAGCTAAAGATGATAACTCGAAAAACTTCTATAGAATAGAATAGATATAGAAGCAGGAAAGCAAGTGGCCAGAGTGCCATGAAATTCCCATCGGGACAGTTCTAGACATACTACATTAGCGAAATCCATCTCCCCGGGCTTTATAAAGGACAGGGAATTTGCGGGAGATAATCAAACGCACCAGGTATTAACCAGTGGCGATGATCCAGATTGCCTCGCAGACGACTGAAGTCTTGCACGCGAGATTGTGTCTCCGGGGAAGTTAATATGGACCATGGAATCCTTCGAGTCCTACAAGTCTCCGGAGACGGACGGGATCCTTCCGGTCCTGCTTCAGGATGACCTCGAGGAGATCGTCGGCCTCTTTGCGAGGCTTGTTAGGGCCTGTCTGGTTAGAGCGCTGGTACCGATGGCCTGGCGTATATCTAAAGTAATATTCATCCCCTAAGGAGTAAAGGAAAGCTACACTACAGTGAAGGAATTCAGATCTATTTATCTAACATCCTTCATGCTAAAAACGCTTGAAAGGCTACCAGATCGATTTATCAAGGACAAAATAAAATAAACCGAACGCCTCATGCGCGTTAGCCCTCCTTCTAGCCTCTGTAGCTCTTCTCTTAGCTTTCTGCACACACGCACCATGCCCTACTATCTCCTGTGCAGAATCCAATTGCGATTCCTATTTCTCAAATAAAAATGTTGTTGTGGGTTCAATCGTACTTTGCAATGTTTCAGAATATTCTATTTAGTAATGGGGTTATGCCTGTGGTATGTTTCTTAGAGATATGCATATAAATTGATACGATATAAACAAAATGTCACTTAACCTTACAATTTCACTAGTAGCCGTGAGAATGTTTTTTTATTTTATTCTAGAATTTCGATACACGATGAACAGAGGCACAAAATATATTTCATTTTCTATCATTTCCCAAATTATGAAGTGATTATGATAATCACTTCAAACATAAATTGAATAATTAGAATACCGGTATGGTAGGTCGCATTTTTTAAGTAAGTAACATAAAACTTGTGATCACAAAACGTGTCGTTTCTCTAAAAGGCACTAGCGAAAGAGGTTGCCCACATGACGGAGTATTATCCTCCACCTGCTGGAACATCATGGCAGAGGGTCGACTGAGACATGTTGCGGAACTAGGATGCCGAGTCATCGGCTACGGTGACGATTTACTTATAATATTTAAAGGAAAGTTCCTGACTACCCTTCTGGATGTACGGATACCGCACTTAACTCTTAATA
This sequence comes from Megastigmus dorsalis, assembly GCA_900490025.1. Classification (NCBI taxonomy): domain Eukaryota; kingdom Metazoa; phylum Arthropoda; class Insecta; order Hymenoptera; family Megastigmidae; genus Megastigmus; species Megastigmus dorsalis. The sequence goes on from UELU01131230.1 coordinate 11,300, forward strand.
CGTGTTGTAGAGGTAAAGGTCTCTCTATAAACCCGAATAAGACCGAAGTGATCCTATCACCAGGAGATATAAAGTTGGGCCAATACGCAATCTAATCACGGAGGGTCAGGAAGTCACACTGAAAGACCGGGCCAATTACCTGGGGGTTGTCCTAGACAAGAAACTGCTATGGAATCCAAAATTGGAGGAACAGAGCCGTGAGTTCATGGCCACGTTCTAGTTATGCAGACGAGCGATATCAAGTCAATGATCGGAACCACACCTGTCGGGAAAGGGAGGGGAGGCTAGGGCATAATATCATCCCAGCGGGTCCTCGTGCAGGTCAATGGACGAAACCTGCGCCTAAAGGGATGAGTGGGGATGCCGAGGAGACGTGCGATTAATGACAGTAAAAGCAAAAGAACCCCTGGGGAACGGGTTACAAGATTCTAACTCGCAACCTGGGAAGGAATGGGCCACCCGTGATCAGAGACGAGACAACGTTGGACAGAATAGTCGATGGACTCTTCCCGTCGCTCCCTGAACAGGAGTGGGCGGGAGATAAAGTCGACCACGACGAGGTGCCGGAGTTCACAGCGGGCGAGCTCAGCCTGACTGTTGCTCAACTCGCTCGTGGGAAGGCGCCAGGTCCTGACGGCGTCCCAGCGGAGATCCTCGGGATAGTCGGGAAACGACGCCCGGAGACGCTCCTCAACCTGTGCACATGTGCCAACATGTGCTTGGTGGAGGGAGTTTTCAGCAAAGAGTGGAAGACGGTGCGACTGATCCTCATTGAAAAAAAAAGGGTGGGGATCCCAACTCGCCGTCACCCTATAGGCCGTTGAGCCTGCTCAATACACTGGGCAAGCTCTTCGAACTGCTGCTTAGAGCCCGAATTCAGCAGGCTGTACAGAACGCTGGCGGCCTGAATGACAGACAGTACGGATTTAGGAAAGGACGGTCGACGATAATGATCGACTCCTTTGACAGAGCACAGACTAGACCCCACAAGGTCATGCCAATAGTGCTCATGGCAACACTCGACGTACGAAACGCCTTTAACTCGGCGAGGTGGGAGGACATCGTGCGGGCGTTTTCCGACGCCTTTCCGCTGCCTCCCTATCTTCTCCGAGTTATGAAGGACTACCTACGGGAACGCTACATCACTTACGTAACGGAGACCGGGGTCAAGGACAGAAAAATCACAGCGGGGGTGGCGCAGGGCTCGATCATGGGCCCCGACGTATGGAACGTGATATACGATGAAGTGCTGGACCTTCCGATGCCTCAGGGGGTCTACCTAGTCGCATACGCGGACGATCTAGTTATCGTCATTACGACGAGACACACACGACTGGCTCAGTTGCGACTGAACCAGGCGATGAGACGAATACAGGAATGGATGGAAGCGCGGGGACTACGGCTAGCGATGCATAAGACGGAACTGTTGTACTTGACGAGAAGACGGATAGACACGACGATACCCATGACGGCGGGGCAGTCTCTCGTGCGGCCCGGGGGGGAAGCCAAATATCTCGGGGTTACCTTGAATACGAGGATGTCCTTCTGGCCGCACATCAAGGGAGCCGCTGAGAGGGCAGCCTTACAGACGGCTGCGGTCTCCCGCCTCATGGCAAACACAAGAGGACAGAAACCAAGCACACGTAGACTACTGATGACGGTGACCCACTCGGTGCTCCTTTACGGGGCCGAAATATGGGGTGGCGCGTTACGCGTGGAAAAATATCGCAAGGCCATGACCGCGATACAGAGGAGGGGGGCGCTGCGCATCGCGTCTGCGTATCGCACCGTCTCCGAAGGGGTGGTGCTGGTGATCGCCGGGGTTGTCCCAATAGACCTCCTAGCTCTCGAGCGACGGAGGATCTATGACACCAGCGCAGAAACGGGAAGGGCGAGAGCCGCTACAGACGCACGGACAGAGACACTGGCAGACTGGTAAACCCGCTGGACGAACAAAGACAAAGAAAAGTGGACGAGACGCCTAATACATGACGTACGACTCTGGACGGAGAGGGGAGTGGGGGAGGTGAATTTTTACTTAACCCAGCTCCTCTTAGGGCACGGGTACTTCCGACAATACCTGCATCGGATGGGGAAGGTAACGACCCCGTCCTGCAAATACTGCGGACATGATAGAGACGACGCGGAGCACACGTTTTTTGTGTGCCCCCGCTGGACGGTTGACAGACACCGACTAGAGACAACGACCGGATACGTTGACGCGGACAACGTTATCATCGTGATGCTCTCCAGCAAAGAGAGGTGGGATGACGTGCCATGATACGTGATGACGGTTCTAAAGGGCAAACGTTCCGACGGATGCCTTGAGGAATGACATGTAAGACGGGGGACTAAACATCTAGACACGACAGACACGATTGACGTAGGACATAGACACCCCGGCCGGCCCGAAGTAATGTGCACAACAGTCCCGGGTCGGTTTGGTGCAGAAGGTGGATTTTACAGTTGCTTGCTCCCCGGCTGATTTATCAACCGCGGATCAAGGAACTGGGGGTTTAGCTGGTCGGACGCTGTAGGATGCCTCAAACGCGATGGTCCCACCCATTCCGACCCTGACTGACGGTAGCCTTCTGGCCGGCTCACGGGCGGGTGACGGCCCCAAACTCGATGTCTCTTACCTCGGGAGCGGGATCTGGAGCCTGTCTATAGTCGCGAAGCGATTTTTCCCTTTTTAACCACCATAAGAAAAAATAATAACAACAACAACAACAACAACAACAACAACAACAATAATAATAATAATAATAATACAAGACACCGAAGTTTTAAGCCAAATACAATGGGCCGTATGCTAGCAGGAACAAATTAAAGGGTAAATTTTGCAAAAATAATTTACCGGTAATCATAAATCTTCTATAGGGGGGCATAAGGACAACACTAAAACATATGATAAATAGCAGCAGACTATTACTGGCGAAACATGAAGGCAGATCTACAAGCATACATAAATAGATGTGAAGAATGCCAAAAAAAAAAAAAAAATTGATCCGTGTTAAAACAAGACTACCCATGGTAATCACGGATACAACGTCTAAACCTTTTAACAAAGTATTCCGACATTTTTATGGGCCTTTAAAACCAACAAAAAACGGGAACATATGGATATTGACAATGCAAGATGCACTGTCAAAATATTTTATAGCCGCGCCATTATCACTAGCTATGGCTCAGGAAGTAACTCGGGCTATGACGAATAAATTAATCAGCTACTTTGGATCACCAGCAGCTATTTTAACAGACCAAGGTCCAAACGTTTTGAGCCAAACCCTGGAAGAGTTTGCGCGAATGTTTCGCAAGAAAAATATAGAACAACTGCCTACCATCCACAATCAAACGGTAGCATAGAAAGAATGCATAGCACATTAAAAGAGTATTTGAAAAATGTTATAGAAGATCATCAGGATTGGGATGAGTGGCTTCCACTCGCTATGCATTCATATAATACCGCGAAACATGAAGGATCGGGTTACACACCGCACGAGTTAGTATTCGACTATAGAGCGCGTACACCGTCGAGTTTTCCGTCACGCGAAAGACTTTTAACGTACCACGAATATTTAGCTGACTTGACACAAAATCTTGGACATTTACAAACCTTAGCAGACATGAATCTTCGTCAATCAAAATATAGGTCAAAGAATTATTATGACAGACGTATGAATACTAAACATTTTCGAGAAGGAGAAATGGTCTACATGCAAAAAGGCGCTAGGAATGGAAAATTCGACGACGAGTACGAAGGACCATACGAAATATTAAGAATAGATTATTCATTGCATAATGCAGAAATAAAACGCGATAGTGGAAAATATGTTGTCCATCTGGATAAATTAAAAAGGGCTTACGAACCAAAACCAAGGGCAATACCTCCAAGTATAACGGATATGGAATAACATACTAATATAAATAATAGGTCACAGGATTAATCTGCACATTTAAAGACTAACGGTTAAATAATAAATTAAGAACAAAAAAATTCTATAAATTAACAAAGGATGTAGTATAGTCTTATTTTCCGCGACCCACGGGCGCTTACACAGCCGGCATTCCGCAGATAAAAATAATATCAATTAAAATCACTGAATACTATTACTAACAGGAGCATATGAGTCTAATAAAATGATATAAGTAAATAAAACTATAACAAATTTTTTACATTACAAAAGACCAAAGTTTGATACTGCATTAAAATTAAAAACATATTTATAAATTTAAAAAAAAAATGTACAATAGTCATATTTCCGCGGCCCACGGGCGTTTACGAGTGCCGTGTTCCGCGAATCACATATAACACACACACGAATTCATTCAACCTCGCGATGAAGGAACTAAAAATGACTGAGTTGCACTTTTAGAACTTCATTCATAAAACGCGTTACGAATCAATGCACATAAAAAAGAAAAATGTGAATTGAAGACCATGTAATGAACGATAAAAATTAAATCATTTAAAACAAATTGACTAATACAATAATATAAAAAAAAAATATTTTGCAAGCTACAGTAAAATTTCAAAATATTACATAGTCTTCAGAATATATGAACATTTATATTACAAATAAACCATGTAAAATATCTGATGACAAGTATCTCAAACAAAAAAAAAGACAAAAAAAATGATTACCAAAATATAGTAAAAATAAACAGATAAAGCAAAAAAATAAAAATATAACAAGAAAAATTAACAAAAAAAATATATGTACAACATACAAAAAAAATATGCATAGAAGAATAAGTCAAAAAAAAATATGACAAAAAATTAACAGAAAACATTTAGCTCAATAAAAAAAATATAAGTACAGCAAACAAGAAACATTGCAAGATACAAACTAATGAGATAACATATGCATTATATAATTACATTTAAGTATTAAAATTGTTTATAAGCATTAAGAAAAAACTGTAATTTACATATAAGTTTGTAACATTATGGTGAACAGAAATATATATACATAATAAATATAGACGATAAAGAAACAAAAAAAAGAAAATATTACGAGTGAAAAGTTATCAGTCTTAATGTTATAGATTCGTACGAGAGATGTTAGGGATAAAAAGTTTCGTTAACACTCAAACAACAAGCATATACATGATTCAAACACCATATCATATATTATGATATAAAAATATTATGGAATACAAAATCTAAAATTCCAATAAATCATTACATCGCATAATTTCCTATAAAAAACAGGAAATGATGGAATCATGATATATGTGTATATGGAATATACATTTCAAACATAAAAAAATCGAAGTCATAAATAACAGTAGAAAATAAATTTCCAGTCTAAGGAAATTTAAAACGAACAACGTATGGAAGTTTTAGCAACCGCTTTAACTGTTAAGTCGTAACGGTGAGAAACTTCAACAACCCAAGCGAATCTTTGGAATTCTCTTCATTGACACGATACTATATCTCGAATATTTTAGTAGAAATTTTACAAATAATAATTATAATAATATTATACAAAATAAATAATTTCCAACAGAAAAGTTCACAATAATTTTAGAAATTTATTAGTAAACAAAAAAAAAACTATTGTTTTAAAGTAATTATTTATAATTATTCAAAAATGTTAAAGTAAAAAAAATTGTAGTTAGTAATACATTAAAAGATATTATAGCTTCAGATAGGTATTTGTATTGTAAAATAGGATACAACTACCATATATATATAGTATGTAAGAAATTTGGTGCTAATAACATAAATATTTATTTATCATAAGAAATTCTTAGAAACGATAACAAAAATAATATAGAATGTACGAACACAGGTCCAATTCAATTACAGCAAATCAAGCTAGAAGAAATCAGGAACATAAGGAATCCGAAGCGAAGTAGAAAATTTACAGCCGGAGAATTCACCCAGCGCATAGTACGGCATTACGAACAACACGCAAATGCATTGAGAACTGCATAAGAATAACTTGTGTGCGGGCCGCTCATCAAGTGAGAGCAGCACCTCCCGGACACCGCTGTGCCTCCAGCCCTACTTTAGCCAGTATGCGGCAACACATACATCAACACAGTCCCCGTACATGCGAGCGCTCACCGATACACACCTGCCAAGAGTCATATAGAAATACATAAGGATAACTCGCTTGCGGGCCGCTCATCAAGTGAGAGCAGCACCTCCCGGACACCGCTGTGTCTCCAGCCGAAAATACAAGGCAGTAAATATAAGCAGCCGCATGCATCATACGGGCTTGCAATCCTCCTAAGCTGCAATGAACATACACAAGCAAAGCGCCGCGTAGAGTGGGGATACCGAGCGCCGAGCAGCGAAGTATAGCACAAAGAGGAACGGAGAATAGGCTCGTGCTTGCTTCAATGTAAATAGATATACATCAAGCAGCAATATATATAGATATACATCAAGCGTAAATATATCTAGATATACACGCCGCGTGTCCGTGTATAT
>UELU01131262.1:0-37884 GCA_900490025.1 Megastigmus dorsalis
GGGGTGGGGGGTGTCGGGTTTATGATATCGATGGGAGGTTATAATATTGTCTCAGTCCTCCGGCTGGGCTTCCTCTTCCTCTTTAAGTATCGCTTTAGTGGGATCCTCATACAGCTCGGGGACGCGATCTCTCCAACCAGATGTCGGCTTGGAGATTAGCTTGCCGCCTGAAACGTTGAGAAAACCGCTGTGCTCGTATGCTGGGCTCTTGTGGATCCTGATTATTTTCGCTCGGTAATTATCTCGGTTTTATTTCGGCTTTACGGTTATATTATATATATATACTATAATATACATTTGCGTGACTTTTTCTCGTCTCATTAGCTTGCGCAATTATATATCCGGGATTTTCTCGCTCTCTGTACACATCTGTACTATAATTCAAGTCCATCGTCCGCCAATATATGCAGTTCTTTCTAAAAATATCTATCTACTTATCTAATGTTTCTTTTCATTTTCATTTTGTTCTTTTTCCTTTAGATTATACAATTATGACGTTTAATTTGTTAAAGACAAGTGCCAGAAAGACAGAGATAAACATAACAAAGAGAGGAAAAAATAAAGTTTAAACAATAACAAAATAATATGCACTTTTTCACATCCACGCAAGAAAAAAAAAATAAAACAACGTAAGGGAGGAACAAAAATCCTTCAGACACGTAAAAAATTCTTCATAATGTTTTTTTTTTCTTAAAAATAAAAAAATAACAAAAATAAAGACACGAAACAGGTGTACAAAGATAAAAAAAAGACCAAAAAAGTGCATCACACGACGACGTCTTAAGGCCGCCTTTTCTTTATACCAAAGATTCCTAATGTGTGCGAGAGCTAATGAAAAAAAAAAAAAAAAAAAAAATGGCATGACCGCGTTTTCTTAGTTTTAATGTTTGACGCGCTGCTTTGACACAAATATAGATCAACTGCACAAAGGCAATGCAGCTCTATATTATATATATTTTAAAAAACATTATATACATTAAAAGATCTATAAGTAAACGCGTTCATGCCTGATAACAATGCATATATCTGCCAAATACCACAAGAAAAAAAAAAACTATATAGAAAAAGATAAGAAAGAGAGAGAATTAATAAAGTCTTGAAAAATCATACAAGTTTGCGACATCAATCAGTGAAAATTTAAAAACAAAAATAAAAAACTGTTCAAGTAAACCGCAGCACAGCAAAAAAACGTAAACATGTGCCAAAAAGAAAAAAAAAACCCAGGAAAAAATATATAATTCTAAAAAAACGAAACGGAAAAAAAGAGAAAACCGGTAGTCCGCGTCGCGGTGTCGAATAAAAAAAAACACATATAGGCCAGAGAGATATAGACGCACAGCCATAAGAAAATCGCTAAATGTCCCGCGCGTCCTACAATAATAATCTGCACAGGCCTTAAATTGTGGCTCCCTGCAGGCAGTCTTACTTACAGGCATCCTCGGCGGCCTTGCGATTCTTCATGTAGTAGCTCATGAGCTTGACGTCGGTCTTGACGTCGCCGGGAACGAGATCGCCAACCGTGTAATAGGGACGACGACGGGACTGGGGCCTACCGCCCGCGTACTTGATGCAGGCTAGATGGCCGGCCCCTATGTCGCGCTTCTCCGGTGTCGTGTACCAGGGCAGGCTCTCTATGTCCTTGCGGGCGTTCTTGGCGTTGATGATGCGGCGCACGTAGTCGTCGCTGCGCAGACGCTCGGGCGACGTCTCGTCGTAGTCCCTGTGTGTGTGTGTGTGTGGATGCCAGAGGTGAGATTATATTTTAGCTCTGACTTTTCGCGGAGGGAGGGACCTTTTTTTTTTGGAAGGGGTTTGCAAGGGAGAAATTTCGAGACAACGTTCTTTTTAGTTTCTAGAGAATAGATAAGAATACTTTAGCGAATTTAAATTTGGTCGATGAAAGGAAATATACTTGTCTCTTGTTTTTTATCGCTGTATAATTAATAGAAAATGATCGCCTTACTATACAAGAAAACTTATTTCATAAAATGCTGAGTTGATTGTATAATATGTATACCTTAAGCTTAATATACAATGTGCAACAGTAGAAACAAACTAATGGCAGACATTGAATTTAATTTTTTTAAAACTTTCTTTTCTTTAAATTAAATATTCTTTCATGCTTTAACAACTGGCATACATTCTGTAAGTTCCCTATATGTACACAAGTACTAAAATTCATTTGAGAACATGCTTCTTTACTTGAAACTTTAAATTTTTTACTTAATAAATCACCGATGTGTATAGTAAGTTAAGTATAATGTTACATTTATATTTAGAGTTCAGCATTCTTAGTATACTTTATTTTTGTATAATCTGGGATTGTTATGACCTACTGTATTTGTATACCGTTGATTAATAGCTCGGTCGTTAATATAGATTTATAAAAACCGTTAATAATAGAACATAGTGAGAAAAAAAAGGAATTTTTAAATTTAACCACTGTTTTCAAAAAGTTGTCCAAGTATTGAGGCGGTATATTTATTGATAAATATATGCATAACGTTTTATTAAATTGAAAAGTATGTTTTCGATTATTTCAATGAAAATATCTATATATATATATTTTATAATTCATATAAAGACTGTTTACCTGGGTGAAGGTCGTGGAACGAAAACGTGAATTCTGCGGAGAAGACTGTCTGTCTTTGCGCGAATATCCCTCGTTTCATCATCGAAATCCTGAATTAAATTCTCTTTTAGTATAAACAATTAACTTTGCGTTATCAAACATAGATACAAGAAATATCTACTACAAATTACTATACACTAATTCAATTTTCGTATAACAATTTCTAAATTCTACAGTACTAGATAATCTAAGAAAAAAGAAAATCTGAAGTTGTACCTTCATCTATTTCTATATGTAATTTACACACTACAACATTTAATATTCATATCCCTCGGAAAACAGCTAAATTAAAATGTTATTCCAGAACAACTAGTTTACTCCCTTTCGAACTCGGTGCACGTACAACATACACAAATCCAACAATTAAAAAAAGAAAACCAGGAGATTTCCCGACTAAAATCCCCTGTCTTACAAATATGTGCAGACATATGCATAAACGGAGGATGGAGAAAAGTGCGACTTACAATGTAATCCTTGGAGTTAAGGTATTTCTCCGTGTAGGAGACGTAGGAGGGCCTGGTGAGGTAGCGTATCCTGTTGAGCTCTGCTGCTATGATGCTGGGCCTGACGCGCGCGTGTAACTTAATGGGCAGGCTAGCGCCGGCGTTGTATATGCGCATGGGCGTGTGTACTATGGTAACGAGCCTCTTGTGCGCCGGGTATGGCATGTGAGGTGATACCGGCCTCACCTACATATATACAGATTACGGATCTTGCCAATTGCTTTTGCTTCTATCTCGTGTTTTTTTTTTTTGCTTTGCTTTGCTTTGCTTTTTTTAGGTGCTTTATCTCACCCGCGCTTTCACACACACACACACACACTCTCTTTTTTTTTCTTATTATTCTCAAATAATAGATTGCTTTCATTCGCTACTGCAGGTTTGCGTTGTATATCGCAGCGAGCGGGGATTCTCTCTCTTTTCGGCAGAGCTTTTTTTTTTCTTTTTTACTTGGGCTGGTCAAAAGCGTGGGGTGATTATGCGCAGCATTGGCAAGGTGAGAGGATCGCAGAGATTGCGGACGATAAGACGGTTCTTTTTTTAACTACGGTTTTTATCTTTAGGCTTTGCTCTCGGGGAATCGCGAATATAGCTTTGGGTGCTCTCTTGCAAAAAAAAAAGGGTTTTCAGCTCTGACAAAACGTCGCTTCTGCGTGGCCAGGTTAAAAATATCTTGATTGAAACTAAAATATGGACGACTTTTTTTGAGTACTATTTAATTTAATATTGATCTTTGTGGTAAGTATCGAGACACAAGAATTGCTTTTCTATTAGTTACAAAAATGTCTTTGCTTGCGCGTTAAAAAATTAACGAAAATTTAATTTATTATATGTTATATTAATTATCTTGCAATACTAACACGAGTTCTTTCACTGCTGCCTATATTATTGTTTATTTTTCGCAATAGAGCTTGTATAATGCATTTTCCGAAAATAAATTAATAATAAATTTTTCCAATATTTATTTTTGATCATACTTTATATAACTACGTTTTACCGACTTGATTTTTTATCACTAGTTGCGGTTAGATAAATATAGAAGCTTCAAGTTATTTTCCGACCCTGCGCAAAATCAGCTGTAATATTTCTTATGCTCGGAAAGTTGAAATTTCAAAAATACACACACAGGCGTTTTTGACACTTAATACGGAGAAACGCGATACTCTTGCAATTGTGTAATCCAAAGAGTTAAATTTACTAAATTGAGCAATTAAAGCTATAAATTATTAATTACTCGATGGGCTAAAGAGCATGAAAGAACATCGGCTAGCACTTCTCATTCATTACCACTGACCTAAAGACTTTTTGCCAGAGTAAAAATAGAATTTGAAGAGTTATTTTGCCAAGGGCTTTGACGGCAGCGAATGCGTGTGCAAGAAGCTAATTGATATCTTTTTTCAAGGCTTAGACCAACACCGTTAAATTAGAAGCGTCGCAAATGAAGCAGATTTCATAGTAAACTCCTTAGATTTAATTACTATCTTTCACGTAATTGCAAATAATTAGGCTTCGTGATTAAAGATATATCCGTAATCTCGAGTTAAAACTTGTACAATGTAGTTGCATCGAAGAACCGCAAAATCTTTTATTAAAAAGTCCTTACGAATCGGGATTTCTTTTGCGTCAGTTCATCGCATCTCTACATTGATATCACTTTTTTCTTGCCATCTAAGCAGTTTTTTAATTAGCTCACGAGTATTAATTGTGTAAAGAAGAAAGTCAAAAGCAGCAGGATCAGCAGGATACGCAGCCTCTTTAAACTGAAGAGAAAAAAGAATGTAAAGAAAAAAGATAGATAGATAAAAAAACAGCGAAAAATAAAAATAAGAGTTACAATTTGTTTCTTTTTTTTGTTTATCTTTTTTTTTAGTACAAGTTAGTGAAGGAGGAAAACAACTCGTACAGTGAACAGCTCGGTATCGAAGAGAAATAATTTCGTTTACAACATTTGTTGAAATTCTCTATTTCTAATTAAACAGCCATTAAAATGATTGTTATTTCACTGTGCCATTCAAAGATAGATATAGTACTCACGAAGGTTTTGATGTAATAGGGGTTGTAAAAGTAGAATGGGCCTTGTAGTATCGGCTTTTTATTGTTGGAATAAGTCAACGCAACAATTGTACACGATGGAGTTTGTTTTGTATTTTTTATTGCGGTCGGGGCCCGTCGGCGACGATGCGGTCGCGTTGCGGAAGTAGTAGATAAGGTAGGAGAAGCACGCAAGTTTTCGGGATGCAAAAGAACAATACGATAATTATATATTTATATTGTAGTTTACGTCATTAAATTGTTGCGATTAATGATCATTTCTAGACATTGAGATGATGAAGATTGTTTTTATTTCGTTCGTTTAATGTATGATGAAATTTCTCTGGGCTCGCTGTTGATTATGATGATGGTTGATATGCGATGAAGATAATATAAAGGAAGAAAGACGGAGTTCGTTATCCGGCGCAAGAAAAGTCGATGTTACATGTATTATATAGCGCGTTCGACGCGTGCATGCAGTACTTTCTAGTTTTTTTTTTCTTTTTTTATTTTCATAAAAGAGAAATCTCTTTCCGCGTGTGTTTCATTAGCCGCACGGTATAGGGTAGGGAAAAGGCGCGTTTTCCGCTAGGCGCATTTTCCGAGGATTTCTGAGCTCTAATAATAAACCGCGGCTGGCCAATTTCCCCGTTGTGTGTCTAGCGAGGTGAGTCGAGTTAATTTTCTATTAGTGATTTTCTGGCTCAACGCTGCACATAATTAAAGGTGATTCTCCAGCCGCACACTGGGGCCTTTTGAGAGCTCGTTCATTTTTATCTTTTTGCCTTTTTTCTTTGCCATTTGCTCGTTCAAAGTCTGCGTCGAAGATCAGAGTCGCTATGGGAAAGCTTTAATTAATGCCCCGGCCTTTCGATGTACCATGCAATTACTATTTTTTCCACTTTCCTTTTTTAAGACTTTGCATATCCACTTTGCCAACATATACTTAATTTAACGTTAACTGGTGAACCATTCAGAGCTTTACAAGTTAATTGAAAGAATTGAGTAAACGTCTCAAAAAAAAAAGATAGTTCTTCGTAGAGAAACTCGGTACGAAGAACGAATACCCGGCGATAGAATTGAAAAGTCAGCATGTAGAACGAATCGCTGCTATAGTTGTAAATTATTAGGCGTACAATGGAAGTGCAGTCACAAAAAGAAAACCAAAAGTTTAAGCGCCATAATGACAGTTACACACTGTTTCGCCGTGTCGTTGCGAGAAAAAAAGGTTCAAAGCGACTCTGTACCTCTTAACAGATTTGATGAATATAAAAAAAAAATGAAAAAGAGAAAGAAAAAAAAAATAGAAGAACAGAATAGGATCGATCGATGAAAACGTGATAATGGATGGAAAAAAAATGATGTTGGAATAAAGAGTGGAGTGGACAAACGAAAGACTACTTTGTATATAGATATACGAGAATATTGTATTTCAACGTGAAAATATTATACATAAAAGCTCTCTCTGCAAGTGTGTGTATATATATATGTTATATTACCTCCGCGCGCAATCATTTCTCGCCGTAAGTTTGGTATACAATGTCGGCGCGCTGCTTTATAGTGCCGGTGGATTTCGCGTGCCAAAGCCTTGGCACTGTGCACCGCAGCTAGGCGCTTTTGCTATATAGCCGACCCGTTAGATATACAGATAATAAACGTAGTGGACGGCTGCTTCATACGTTAGTCAGTTCCTTTTTTTTCCCCTTATACACTCTTATTCGTAAAGCTCGCGAGACAAGCGGCCGGTTGTGGCAGCGCGCGGAGTTATAAACAGCTATTAATTATATAAGTGCGGTTATATCGTTAATAATGGGATCTCTGATGCCTCGTTAATCGGTACTAATATATATACGCGTTATACACATTCAGTATGCAATAAAGCAAGAAACTACGTGCTATCTGTTATATGCTTCGCTGTTGTTTTACTTTTTTTACCCTTCCATTCTTCGCTTTTCGTTCCTTAAAATTGGATCGCAAGTTCAAGGTTTGGCGCGCGCGCGAGAGTTCGGATCGACGGTTTTATTGGCACGTCTTACGTATAATAATAGTGAGGCCTTCGAGCGCACATTGTTTTTCGTCGTATTTATCATGAGACACATTCGTTACATATGGGTAGGTGGTTTTCGTGTATTGAGGAGTATAGGTTTTCTTTTTTCCATATTCGATGTAGAGAAGAAAGTAAGAAAAGTTTAAGTTAAGGAGTAAAATCGCTTTCCTTTGATTTGATATTTATATAATATGTATAATATACGTATAAATGTAAAGAAAGAAATGCTGTACGAGACGCTGAAACTATGCAAAATTTATAGTTCGGGAGGCGAAATTTCGCTTTGAGCTCGAGGCTTGCCGAAGTCTCTCCTTTTCACCAGGGAAATTTACTTTAAGAGATAAATATTCGGACTTTAGTCAAAGAGAAACTTTAGCCAAGAAATTCTATGATGAACGCTTGTACGGCGTGAATGGGATACATGGTAAATGGGAAAGACGTTCGTTTCGCCCTCATCCGAGCACTCGATCTTTGACTATTATAATAAACGCGCTTTGATATTCGAGAACCTTTAATAAAGCGCTTGAAAAGGTACCTCGAAAATCTATAAAGGCTACGGAAATTCTTTCTACCCTCTTTAGCGACGATACTGCCATAATGAATTCAGGCGATACAAATAAATTGTTCATGAAAATCAGGCGCATGGTGTATATATTAAATAATAGTAATTTTATTTTCTCATTTTCAAGATACATATAGCAACGTTTCATCTATCACAAGAAATCATATAATTTAACTCCATTTCACTGATTTTTCGACATTTCAGAATACGTAATTAAGTATATATGTGCCTCGTCTAATGATATTCTACTTTATTTCACACCTTTTATTTTGTACAATTTGTAAATTTCAAGTAGTTCTCGTTTCAATCGATTAAAAAGTTCGTTATACGACGAGTTTGAGAATTTAATTAAGACAAGAAAGTCAATTATAATAACGAATTCTAACTCCAAAAGTTTTGAATCTCATAAAAAATTTCTTAATACTCATTTCGTTACTTTCCATCAAATCTCATTGATTAAAGTTTAACTTTCGGCTGTGCGTTGCGAGTGCAACATGACCGGCTCTTACTATACATACTAAACGAAATCAATAAAATATAATAACTATGAATTTGCTGTCACTTTGAACCACATTAATAAGCTAGAAATAAACTCAGGACACAGTTTGATACTCTCTAATAAATAATAAAACTTGTATTACAAAACAAAAGTAAAAACTAGGTACAATTCGAATACAAAAGTTACGGTAATCCAAGCTCGACACTCCGCTGCTACGAACCTCCTTAATTCCCAACGTTAATCGTGCACATTTGTTTGAGCACATAAAAAGGTGAGCAAGCAGCAGCAGTGGATCGAGACGCAGGAGATCAGGCGAAAATAAAAAAGAAAAAGAAAAAGAAAGAAAGACAATGTGGGGTCGAGCGGTGGACGTGAAACAAAGACAGAGAAGTAAGGCACGCGCGCGCGCTCTGGCAGGTCCTGCAGCAGGGCCGACCTTAGACGCGGTAGGAGAAGTGGCGGTAGGTGGTGCCACCGGGCAGTCTGCCGGAGGTGTGGGTCTCGTAGGAGGACCTGTAGCCGCCGGGTCCGCCGCCCGAGGTGCTCTTGGAGCTGCGCTCGGTCGAGTAATTGCCGTAGGGCCCGGACTCGCGCTTCACCGTGCTCTCGGTGGTGTAGCTCTGGCGCTGGGGCCTGCCGTAGGGATCGGCGCTGTTGCTGCTGGTGCTGCTGTTGTTGGTGTAGGAGTAGCTGTACTGCTCCTCGGCCGATCTCACCCCTGCGGACGGGTAGTCGCGGACGACGTAGTGCCGCGGCGTCTAGATATCAGGGAGTATACGGAGAATACGGTATGACAAGGCAGTTCTGCTGGTTTTTTTTTTGTTTTTGTTTTGTTTTGCTGTTGTTTAATGGGATTTTTGTTTGGTGGTTGGTTGGTTTGGTGCGTGTGTGTATAATAAAGGCGTCATGCGGTTTGTCTGATAATTTTGTTTTTGCTCGCTACGGACGGGCGCTCACACGAAGGTAGGTATGCACCGGTTGAGAAATGCACGTGACTATATGTATATAAAAACTACGGTTCGGCGCTCGGCGGCTTTGCGATCTTATCGTTATTTGCTTTGTTTTTAATATTATATATATGCGGCTTCATTTGTTTCTTTGTGTGCTTTGTGTCTTTTTTTTGTGGCTGTTGTGGACAGTGCAGTGTATTTTATGAGCTCGTTGTTATTCTAGGTGCGTTCAAGATTTAGGCATTGCGCAAACATATTGCAACGTACGCTTTTTGCTAATTGCACCGAGGGGTACAACTTTGTTGCTTGCGGATCTTTATCATTTTGGCAGCGACTCCGCTTTATTTTTAATAGCGACGGAAATAGGACTTTATTTTAAATTGTTTATTGCTGACAACTTTTTGTAACAGTTTCATAATCGACATTATACGAAGTTAAATTTGTAAGCTATTTTATGTAATTAATAATTATCATAATATTGATAAGGATATTTTTATATATGCTTAAGAAAATCTATGTTCAAATAGAGTGATTTTTTTTATATAATTAATAACCTAAATTTTTAATAATACTCGGTGTACATTAAACAGCTATTTATTTACAAAGCCAAGAATAGACGTATGTTGCAATTTGCATGTATTTTGATCATGTAATGTTTGTGAGTTGGTCTACTTATATTGTATATTGTACCTGCTTTATTTACAGCATAAAAATAAATGAAAGCTGAGGAATAAAACTATTTTTGCTGGATTGTAAACACACCGAAATAAAGTATATATTCCATTTATACAATTTTTTCATTGTCGAATCCGAAATGAATGTTTTTATAAACATCTGGCAGTCTGTTTTCTTTAATGAAATCTTTCGAAAATAATATTATACATCATATACCAGAAATGCATATGTGTTTATTTTAAGAAAAAAATGTTTCTATTTGGTTTAATCTGAGGTAATAACTGAAATTTTTCAGGAACATACTTAAAAAACGATTAGATCAACTCAAAGGAATAAGTGAAATTAACGATCACAATATACTTAATATATTGTAAATTTATCGAAATAAATTTCATCCTACCACCTAAAAGGAAAGCCATCTCTAATTTAAAATAATAATTTCAAAGCAACATTAATGAAACTAACATATTTATAAGTATAGCTATATCCTTGAAGAAAATATTGAGGAGTTTTTAATTAAACTACTTACATCAAATTACTTTTTTAAATTTGCTAATAAAATGTTTAATTTATTTAAATTTTTTCTCTCTAAACAATAAAACTAAGCCGTGATCTGCAACTGCCATAACAAGAACAGTCGCTCTCATCCCAATATTGCATAGGTAACGCCTAGGTACAAACTCTGTTCAAATATAATCAGTGTCATTTTTAATAGTTTTTTTTATCAGTTCGCATTATCAATGTACTCTTAAACTTATTAAAAGTATAAGTACTTTTACCTAAGTGATAATTGAATAAATGTGGAAGAATTCAAAATTTAAAGTGATATAACTCATAAGCTATAATCGCACAGGTGTTTGTATCTGTCATGTGTATTTATGTATAAGTGTAAAGTGAGACACTTGTAGAGCTGTCAAATATTCATTACAGAAATTTCCGTTTTGATAATAAAATCTTTTTAAATGTATAATTTTGTGGCATAAGTTTAAGTCGAATCTACTAAATTACAAACAAATTAACGAACGAAGACTTTCCTTTTAGAAGTACAAAAATGAAATTAAATTCTGTGATATTAAATTTTTTTGTGTTTTATACGAAAATAGCAGTGATAAGGATTAACATTTCAACAGAGTGACTTATTTCCAAAGATAACCGTTATTGTTTTAAATTCGAGTTGTTAAAATCCGTTTTTTTTTTGTTTTATTTAGCGAACGCATTATTAATCGTCGGGTAGGAAGAAAATCACCTCATCTGAAAGAAGCGTTGGGAACACCCCATTTTAGCGAAGTGATAAAGAAGATCCCGTTTGGGACATACTTTCTTTTTACTTAACTTTAGGTTGGCATTTCTTACACACACTTTATAATTGTGTCTAATAAATTAATGATAAAAATGAATTCTGGAACTCGAGCGCCATAGTTCTCAATATAATAAATAATCCTGCGCAATTTCAAGTGAATATGATTAGTCGTTTTTACACAAGTTTGGAACTAGTAAGGGGTGTTTATACATTGAAAGTTAACTCCAAAATTATGGACATGCCTATTTGTCCATGTAATTTTTTTTTATTTTTAATTTTGAGTAATATCCGGAGTTGAACGCCATAGTGATTGATATAATTTATCATTCTGTGTAAGATGAGGCATATTTGAGATATCGTTTTTTTTTTAAACTTAGAACTACAATCTATTGAGGAGGTGGGACGCTCCGGACCTCCCCTTAATAGAATTTTATATTATTGATCCAGAAAGTAAAAGGTTGGTCGCTTTAAAACGATAAAATTATAAACCATATGTAAGAAATGCCAACCTAAAATAGAGCAAAAAAAAGTACGTCCCAGCGCTTCTTTCCGATGGGGTGACTTTTTTCCTACCCGACGATATATAATCTTATATGATATTTATATTCCATTCCAAACATAAAATGCTCATTAAATTGCCAAACATAACGGGAATTTCCAAGCTTCGATCGCTATATATATATGCTTTCTGAACTCTACTTCCATATCACAGTATCTGCCAAACTATATTTTTTCCCTATTGTCTGCAGTTGGTATTTTAAATGTGTTCTGTATATATTCGATATATATGATACTTCTGCAGTCTATCACTTGCCATCTCGAACAGAAATGATCGTATGCCTACTATAGGTCGAGAAGAATCCGGCTTTTATTTCTCAATTTCTCCTTCAGTACATCCACACCTATACATACACCTATGTTCTCCCTCTTTTTCTCACGTAAGATAGCATCGCGAAATTCCGAAAATGTACGTAGAAATGGAAATATGGCGTCTCAAAAAGATCTGCGCGCGTATACACGTACAGCATACATACATATATACAACAAAGGAAAGAGAGGATGAGAGGAAAGAGAGAGAGAGAGAGAGAGACCATAGGAAACTGCGCGTGACTGAGCGGAATAGAAAGAGACAGGACACAGGGTTAGGGAGAGAAAGAGAGATAGATAGAAAAGGATGTAGCAATGACAAAAGTTAGTAAACAGTAAATTCCGTAATGGCAAAAGGGTTATATATAGTGTTACATGTATACGTATACGTATATATATATATATATACATTAGGAACATGTGTGCATGCATTTTGAACGCAACCGCGTGTGAGTTTTGACTCTAAGAAGCATTGGCGCGTGATACTATATATATATATATATATATATATACATATGCCCATATATAATATGTATGTGTATACGCATATATATATATATATATACATATATGAATGGATATACTTGGTAGACACACAACGTGCGGATACGGGGGCCATAACGCGGGGCGCGAAATCCCGAGCGTGTGCAACGGCATACTACTCGGCGAGATTCCCGAAGTTTCGCATATAGGCGAGATATATATCCTAGAGCTAATATTGCTCCTGCCAAGAGCACACCCGATGACGAGTGCCGCGTTTTCGCGAGAGAGAAATGTGCGAAATACATAACATATCTATATATACATATATGTAGACACGCGCGACGCGTGTATCGATGTACGAACATCATATACATGTATATATGTACCCGATATTTTTGTAAAAATATGCATGTATGCATCACTCGGATTTGTTATATATACATCTGTGTATTTCACATACACGCACATATAACAGTATACATACCTACGTTCGTGCACGTAGCGCAATCGCATTGTGTGTGCAACTCGGTGTGTCGTTTTTCTTTTTCTTTCTTCGTGCTTCTCGAGCTTTTTTTTTTTTCTTTACATGTTTTATATGCAATGTACAGGATAGATGCGTTTGAAGGAAGGTGCGCTTTGTATTTTTAGTGTTTCAATTTCTGAAATGCTTTATATATGGCACGTGTGTGGATACGATGTATTTTATCGTCTAGGCTCTCGTGTACAATTCGTTCTTAATACACTAAGAACTCGAGAGTATCGGATCTCATTTTGACTATGGTATAAGGTTAAAAGTAGCTTAAGACTTTAAAGAAATAGTTGATTTATTTTCTTCGGTCATTTTTCTCATGTTGAGTATGTCGGTGCTTGATTTGTTAAGGATAAAAAAAGTTCCAAAGTCAAATTTGTGGGAGATTCTCTTTTCCAAATAGGTGCGAAACGTCAATGGAGAAAAAAACACTTGTGAAACACGTGAAAATGTTGCTTTGTCTGTCTGCGGTCTGTATAGGAGCGCATATTTTTCAGCCGTTATAAATTCATGCCCATGGCGAAGTTTCGCACAGCATAAATAGCTTACGTGTGCCGCGGTACCACCTGTCTTTGATGTTTTGTTTTCTGTTCTGCGTGCATATATATAGCCGGTGCTGGTGCCGCTGCTGCTGGTGCGCCTCTGTGCATACAGAATTTGTGACGTTGCCAGTTTCAAAGCCCGGAAAATACAATTACGGCATTGTTTCCCCAAGAAAATTACGAAATCGCATTAATTGTGTGTTTGATGCGATTGAGATTTATAGCCGGCACGGATATGCGAGTGAGCGCGACTGTTACACGCCGCATTCATTCAAAGTGCGATTATTTCGTGATTTTATAATCGTTGACTAAGTGCCACAATGTCGCGGCATTGACAATGTTTCTCAACGAATGTGCATAGGTGTTCTGAAATAGATATAGTTAACAGCTTTGCGTGTGTATATAAAATCATTGCAAATGTAAAATAGGTATCGAGTTAAAATCAAGTAAAACACGCTCGAGTTTAATTAAAAATGTCGTCGATGGTTGAGGGTTAAAAAAAAATTGTTCCGAATGAATCGCTTGCTACACTTCTATCCTCGTTATTCAAGCCAATTATTTAAATATCGCACTGATGATGAAAAATGTAGTTATTACCTGTAATGTGTACAAGGTCTAATTAATAGGATTCTAATTAAAACTTTCGAACGCGCTCGATCGATACAACCAAAGTGGATATTTATAAATTATACATCTCTGCAGAATGAGTATTGGATGGCTGTAATTGGAAAAAACACGAATATCTCTCTCTCTCATTCGCTTACTCATGTTTCTGGTGCGAGTGTCTGTCGCGTGTCGAGGTGTGGAAGTTAAATTTTTGCATTGAAAACAAAATAAAAGTCGGCATTTCGACCCATTTTCTTCGTAACGAGCAACCCGGAGGCTGCAAAGCGGAAGTAGGATAAAGTACCCGGCGTCGGGGCATTAAACATACGATTACGAGCGCGTAAAAATGAAGCGTGGAGAGCAGCAGCAGTGGCGGCGCATCAGCAGCGCCAACAGCGAGTATACGCGGGGCATCCGACAGCCGCAGCGTCACGAGAGGCGAACGAGGATTTATTCGTGGGTGGGTAATGCGAGAAATAACGCACGTAAGACCTGTGCGTGCACTCGCAGCTTCCCCCCCTCTCTCTCTCTCTCTCTTGTTGAGATGCGTAGACAACAGTTATATCTCTCTTGATGTACGTAAAAGAGATTTCAGAAATAGGAGTGCACGTGCAAGAGAGAGGGAGAGAGAGGCATATAGAGAGCATAGGGTTGGCTGCTGTACTGTTTACGTTATTTCTTTTTTCAACGTCGCGTGGAGCAGATTTTTGGATTTTCGTACGATTTATATTTACATGAGAGAAACAGTTTTCGGTGTTTGCGTAATTTTGATCTCTCAGTTTTTTTGGTCTGATTAGAAAAAAGCAATTACTTATATGAAATGTGGCAATTCATCCAGATTTTCAAAATATAAATACTGATGTTGTTTTATACTGCAAATAGTAAAAAAAAGATGTTTGTGACATGGAACAGTAAACAAAAACGAAATAATATATAAAAGCGAGATTTACTTTTTAAAATGCCATTTTTGTTGATTACCGTTGCATATTTTAAAAACAGTGAATCGCTTTACATTTGTTAACTTGTTTAAGAAAAATTGCGAAAAATGCTGATGAAGATTTAAAAATAAATTGTTTGTTTCGAAAAATATTTAAATTTACATATGAATGAAAACATCCGTAATGCGATATTGTTTGTCGCAACCGGTATTGTCTTTTTGACGAATTAGCAAATTTTCGTACATATTATAAGGTTTTTTGTCTCGGTATATACATATAAATAAATACTCAATCCGAGTTTCCTTCATTTCTACTTTATTTTGCAATGTTATCGAGGTATACAAGGTAAGTTTACCCAGTGTTTAATACATTTAAAAATTAAATAGTTTTAGAATAAATATTAAACAAAATTTTTCGATTGGATAATATTCAATGAAAACCACAATTTTAATCTGACGCAATCACAAATTTCTACCAGCTTACAAACATTCCCAATACTATTCTCACTACTATGACAAAATTTATCTATTTTCATCTGGATTTCTATTTCTATTTCACTTCAGGGAGACTCGTGTAAAAAGTTTCACAGTTTCTTTTCCTCTAGTTTATCTAAGCTTATCGCAGGAACTCATTTATAATGAATATTCGACTTTTAATTGATCGAATAATATAATAATAATAGATTTGTAGCGTTAATAGTATAGAAAAAAGCAAAGAGAAGAAACTACTACATCAGCTTGTTTCTAACTTTAGAATGATTTAACATTTACGCGTTTACGTCGCCGATTACGACAAACTTGGCGCTTGCGTTTTCGCGTTCTTGGAAGAAGTAATAACATCCTCTTTCCTCTCTCTCTCCCTCTTTTTTAGACTCGTCAAAGTGAAAACTATAAAAAAACTAAATGGTTTGTTTTGTTTTTAATTTGTTCAGCGGAATTCAAAACAAATTTACATTGCCACTTGAAAATCACGGTGGGCTTTGATACGTTCTCAAAGTTAAAAAGAAATTTTATTAGTGAACGAAAGTAACTTTTAAATCTATATACACTTTGTTTATCAAGTGGAAAACTGTTGTGTACATTTTTTAAGGCATCAGAAGTAAGGTTTTACGAATAGAAGCTTAATCATAGCTTAATTCAAAAAAATAACGCTTTGAAGTGTCTATAACAAAAGGCAGTTTCTTTTTATAATAATGTAAGGTATACTTTGTAAACGTATTAAATGTTGCTAAAATAAAGAGTGATAGAATAAAGCTTTTTCAGTGTAGTCAAATAAAGTCGGATCAAATTTCAAACAGCGTTTATAAATTCATTTATTTATTTTCTTTTGAATTAAATTTAAATTATTTACAGTGCGTGTACGATGGCTTCTGGCACGTATACAAATCAAGATCCAAAAATTCTTTGATCGCTTTTTTTTTGTCGTTTACATCTACTTTTTTCGCTCACAAAGATCGTTTTACCGGGAATACTCTCTTTTCGAGATGAATTTTATAAAATACAACATGAGCTTTCAATACTATTTTTATTCCCATAAAATTGTTAGTTGCACATAGATGAAAAAAGCGCTGAAACTTTAGACTTTGCAATCCTAAGCGAACAAAAACTATATGTGGAAAAGTCGATGTATAGTCGGCGGAAAGCAATTTTTATTAAATATACACACGTTGATGGTAGTTCGAAGGGGGCTCGCCAATAACCGAATCGAAATACCGAGCTTCTATATAAATTCCACTGTCGTACATTCATGAATTAAATGGCGCACGAACGACCTCGCGTTTCGGCGCACAAACAAAGTGATCTCTATTAAAAGAAAAAAAAGAAAAAAGAAAGAAAAGTAATCATCAACAAGCGCATCGTTCTTCCCAATAACAATATATATATATTGTAACGAAATCACAAAGCACCTACTATACGCGACTCGAATCGACATACTCAAAAGGCAAGCGCATCGGTCGCGGCCATGATATTACAATAGAAATCTCGCGATCCCGTAGCCTCTTCCCCCCAATGCAAGCTTCTCGGCGCATCTCGTCCCCTCTGCTAATCTCTCTCTCTCTCTCTGTGTGCCTCCTCCTCCTCCTCCTCCGTGGTCGCGGGTCTCAGAAGCGATACCAAGATGGCGTCTGGAGCGCCATGAGGATCTTGGTCCTGCCGGTGGCGGGCGTAACGGCGTGTCTCTGCTGTCCGGGCTTCCTCGCCAGTACGCCGTGCTCGAACACGTGTCCCCGTTGGGCCAATTGACCGGCCGCGTCGAGGCCGACCTTCGATATGGCGCCGCTCTCTACCAGCTGCCTCGAGTGGTCGTCCTTGGCTGCGTTCTTGCCCCTTACCTCGCCCTCCTTCTCGCGGAGCGTCGCGTACTGGTAGAACTCCTTCTTGGGATCCTGGCGCTTGCGACCCCAGACCGTGAAGGGCTCGGGCACGAGGGATGGACGGGGGACCAGTGGCACCTTGTCCCACGGCACGGTGCTTTCTCTCTGTAACGACCGATCGATTGGCTCCTGATGCTGAACCGCCATTCCTCTCTCTCTCTCTCTCTCTAGCGAATCTTTTCTTTTCTTTTTTTACGACTACGCGAGGCGCGGTAGGCGGCGACGCAGGCGGATTTATATCGCGAGAAGACTCACTCGGGCTTTTAAGAGTCGCGACGGATTCGCAACCGCTGACCGTCGAGAGCGAGATATTGGTCCGCGCGCCCCGAGTCGAGATTTCTCTCTCTCTCTCTCTCTCTCTCTCTCTCTCTCTTTCTCTCTCTCTTTTCTCTCCCTCTCGATCTAGCCGGATTTCCGTACGTAAGGTTACTCGTGTGACGTCCTCACTTCCACACCACTCCGTCGACTACCGTATGACCACACGAGGTATTAGGCCTAACGCGCCCTGCTGCGCTCTGCTGCGCGCCAGCCTCTCCACGAGCGCGCGAGCCGCGGCAGCGAAAGAGCAGCACGGGCATGCACGGGAGAGCGAGAGAAAGAGAGCCGGAGAAAAGAGAAGCAAGAGAGAGAGAGAGAGAGAGAGAGAGAGAGAGAGAGAGAGAGAGCTTGAATGTATTCTTAGAACTTGGAAGAGAGAGTCTTCGGCCTCGCGCCACTGAGGGGAACGGGACTTTACAAGCTCGCGCCGCGGCTGGATATACGCGCGAGTGTGTTCCGTTGGCCGCCGACGCTCATATTAATATATCGCGCGGGACGCGGTGGCTGTGCGTAAGTGCGCGCGAGCGTTAGCTCGACTCCGAGAAATGGCGCGGGATGGGAAAAAGGTATTCCGTTGCCGCGAGCGAGCCGAAAGTCTTCGAGGATGGACGGGCGATTTTTGCTGCTCCCAATAGGCTAAAATTACGCGCCGGATATCGAGTATGGACTGGAGAAAAATGATGCCGCTGGCTATCTGGCTAGCCTCTGCGTCTCTACCCTCTCTCTCTCTTTCTGTCTTATGCTCTTTCTGGTGGCTCGAGTGAGAATATTCGGAATTTGATGAATCGTCCGTATAATATATCGGTTTCGCAATGTTAAGTAATGATGATGCATGATGTAAATGAAATGTTTTATACCTAAATAACACTTGATGTATAAACAGTAGTTACATCTAAATATAGTCCGACACTGCGCGATCGAGTTATTACTTATCAAGATATCGTTGCTGAATAATTTATGCGCTTGGAATTAATGTAATTGAATAAATTATTGTACATATTTCTACATAAATGTGTATCATATATAATTCAGCTGCTATCAATAATAATGGCCAAAAAATGGAGAGTAATAAATATTGTAATATATCAAGCGACATGCATACGTTATGCAAAACATCAAAGATATATTCGTGACGTCGATATGGTTTTAAAACGGTTATTGTTTAAATTATTAATATAATAAAACGCACGGTAGAATAAAATCAATATCGACGATGCAAAAGTAATTCTATACGAAAGTTCTACGTACAAAAACTAATATTCCTCTATTTTTTCCCCCGCATCTGATGAAAATCACACACACCAGTTTATAACGTTTCTCCACAGTGATTAGAAGTTTTCCAGCAGTGCAAAATACAATGTGCCGTCCCACTGTTGATTCCAGTTTTTATTTCCTTCGAGGCTTACGCATGGCCGCAGAGTCGCGAATGAAGAAATTCGATGCTTCGCGGCAAAGAGCTTTCCTATTTGTTCGGAGTGGGAAAGCGTATATACCGCATATCACCAATCGTCGCGGTATTATCTTCGTTCTTTGATTCAAACGAAATCCTAGGAATGTTTTCGATTGAATATCCCCCGCGGGAAAGAACTTAAATAAAAATACGGAACTGCGGTATATACTCGCGACGCGTGTATATGCGATGTATATGTTCGCCATATACGAGAGCTCGACATATATATATGTCGAACGCAAAACATGTCTTTGTCAAACTGCTGGATGGGTTCGTCGCTTCACTTTCTCTGTGTGACCCGCGGAAAAAATTTAGCGCGTTTTCTGTGTTTTACAAAAGGCAATTTTGAGCGCAGTTTTACACACAGGTTCATATCTCTCTCGTTTCATTTCACGTTTTGAAGGGCAAAAAACCGTGGCATACGTAACGTTGAAAAAGATTCAATTTACCAATATTGATTGTATTATTCGGATTTTTATTTCCATAAGGGAATCAATTGAATGGTACGTCGTCCAAGTGAAAGTCATACTGTCAACATTTGTCATAATAGTTTTGAAAATGGATATAGATATGGATATTTAAATTAAGAATTTGGACGTAAACAATTGTTAGCGGTATTCGTCGCATGATGAATTACTGGAATATTCTTAAGCGTGTGCACGACACAGTCTAGTTTTTAATTTAATGTGCAGACAGTGTGTATTTATATATAGGCATGGGTTGTCCGACTGTACTCGGAACTTCTCTACTTACACATGCCCATACAGAAAATACTGCGTCCAACGTATATAACGTGACGACTCGTCTGGGATTTCCAAGTTAATATTCTTTGAAAATGCGGCTTCGTCTTTATCGCGCGTGATACTGCGCATCCAACAAAATGGCACAAAGTTTTTTACGAGTCCGCACCGACGAATATTTTCATACCCATTTGCTATTTCCGAACTATACATACATTTATATATATATATATTTAATATTTCCCAAACTTCCAAGCGCGCACAGCTTATACGAACTTTATTATGCAACTTTTTGCGCGAGCTGTATAAACCGAACGATTTTAGTTTAACCGCGCGTCCAGAATTGGTTTGTTTATCGACCGACAGAAATAAAGGAAATGGCAAAATTGTCGATCGATCGCGCATGCAAAGTCTATGTATGACGATCGCGATAGTTACTAAATTGGCGGCCTATCGCGGCGGCTAAAGGCGCGAAGCTATAAGCCTCTAAAAAGGTGCCATGACTCAA
Source organism: Megastigmus dorsalis (assembly GCA_900490025.1). Lineage (NCBI taxonomy): Eukaryota > Metazoa > Arthropoda > Insecta > Hymenoptera > Megastigmidae > Megastigmus > Megastigmus dorsalis. The sequence goes on from UELU01131262.1 coordinate 20,552, forward strand.
AATCGTAAACAAAGAGCTAAATTTGTATTCGGCTCTCTCTCGCCCTCGCGAGAGGGAATTGAATTGTTACGTCTCTCCCCACCTTCCCCTCGTCGTAGTAGGACGCGTGATATCCGGCAGACACACCCGTCTCGCGACTCTTGCTCTCCATTGAATATTTCATCCTACGATGCATCCTACGGCGTCTCTGTACACACCGCCGCAGAGAGAGAGAGAGAGTGAGAGCGATGTCAACTACATCCCTATAAACCCTTCCACGCACCTTCATCCTCGCACGCGCTCTTTTCGCTCTATACCCGAATATTCTCCAACGCATTCGCATGTACACACTCACACGTGCACGTATTTCCATCGCGTATATAGACGGTGCAGCAGCAGCAGCAGCAGCAGCAGCCAGCGCTTTTTGAGATTTATCCACGCGCAGGAAATAAAGCGCGCGCTCGCGCGGTGCGGTGCGAGAGGAAGAGCAGAGAGAAAGAGAGAGAGAGAGAGATGCGAACGAGCTTGTGTGCGCGATATGCCCATGCGTCTAAATTAGGATAGCGTAACGCAACACCGACGCCCGACATTCCTACTGCCCCACTACTCATCCCGCGCCGTTTGCTCTCTCTCTCTCTTTCTCTCTCTGTCTGTCTGTCTCTTTCTCTCTCTCACTGTGTGTTATAGCGAGACGCTCGCGCGCGGCTCTATGGATATATAAAGTTTAGCCACGCGATTCACCCCCTTCGACTCCTCTCTTCTTCCGCGTCCTCTTGCTCTTGGATTTTTCGATTTTCACGCGTGCATATATATATATTTGTGTGAATATATACGATAGTTGCGGTGGTTACGTCGTATTTTACGTGATGTCATCGATTGACAATTTGCCTTTATTTTTTTTTTATTTTTATACTTTTTGGTGAGATTCGGTAAGAAGAGGTAACTTTGCGTGAGTTGAGAGGCTTAGTTTTTGGTGTACTTTTCGAGTAAGTTTGTGAGCGGAAATAAACGATTGTTTTGTATGCTCGATTTGCGTTCTATAAATATCTTTGTTTTAGCGCTGTATATAAGTCAGAATTCCCAGTCGAGAGTGTGAAATTAAATGGAGAAAAAAAAATCCAAAAATTTGTTTTGATTATCCGCGGAGACCATGCCAGAAGAATAGAAATGAATGTGGACGTTGTCGCTACCGTGAGAATAAAATTTATGATTGGTGGAGAAATAAAGTAATGGGGCAGACAGCTTGGCCACGTGATATTCGCATATAGCAACAATGTAACTGTAACTCAAATTCATGTAGTTCAATGTGCAGAGACATTCGTTGAATCGTATAATTAGAATCACGAAACGCGCGTCAACGTTTTCAACAAAAATGATTTAAAACGCAAATTGGGTAATATATTGCCTTCTAAAAATTGCCATCGTACCGATCCAATTGTGTTTAACAGAAAACAAATGAATAATCGCAATTAGCCCATGAAAAACAAAGCATATCGATATTTCCCATTCACACTGCAAGCAAAATTCATGTATAAAAAATGCCCGCAATATGCAAACAATCAAAAGTTGAATTAAATTTGTTAAAGTACGGCCGACAGCTTGAAGTTTAAATTGAAAAGTGAACCTAGAGACAAAGAAAGAGATAGAGAGAGAGAGAGAGAAAGAGCCGAGTTAAATCCGAAGTAAATCAAGTTCAATTTGGACAAAGTTATCAAATGCGAAAAATACACAGATGTCGAGCGAGGGAGTGTGTATAAGCGGACCGAGAAACGAAGAGAGAGAGAGGGGGAGAGAGACTCGCCGAGAAAGCGAAGTATATTTTCAGCGCTTTCGACTTTGGCTTTGAAACCCGAACTTCGCATCGATGACTTTTCGACTTTGACAAGCGTAGCGCGCACACGATAAACCGTGTGCCGTGGCAGAGAGGTCGCAGCGCGGCGGCGCTTTCGCCATTCAAGCACCGATACTCTTGGCCATCCGGAACCCACGTACACCCAGCATACGCACACACTAGCGCGTGTACGTACTCCTCGTGCGAAGATTTTACGAAAAGGATTGAGAAAGATGGAGCATGTATGTGAGAGAGAGAGAGAGAGAAGCAGTGGAGAAAAGCGAAACACGCGCGCGCAGCAGACTAGTCGGGAATTTTCAAAGTCCCGGAAAATGGCGCGTCTCTCACTCTCTCTCTCTGCGACTCTGTTTCTGCGGCACCGCCTATGAATAGCCCCGTCTTTTTGACCTCGTGCTGCCCTCTCAACCCTATTTATAAAGATTCCGAATTTTCTGAAACGCGCGTTTTAACGCTCACCGCTCTCCGACGTTTCGGCCAAGCTTCCCCCCCCCCCCTTTCTTATCGTTGTTTATGAGTTTATTTAGCACTTAACTCGCGGTGTCGCAGCAGCAGCAGCTGTAAGCAGTGCGCGTCCCCGTGCGAATTCGCTTTACTGCCCTGCTTCTTCTTCTTCTTCGTCTTCGTCTTCTTTGCCACTCTTCTTCTTCTGCTTTCTTTTTTTTTTCCAGCTATCGCGCAATCGCGGTGAACTGCAATTACGCCTTTCTGTTTTTCCGTAGTTCTCGCGGGGTAAATAGTTGCTTGTGCTGTTTTATATGTAAAGGAGCTTTGCGCGAGATAATTTCTTAGTTTTGTAGAGAGAGTTGTTTATATATTGATATTTTGTGTAAATACTTATGGAATTTTCAAGTTTTCACTATTGTTACGAACATTTGTAATTTTACGTATACGAGTTTTCAATAAAACAGTATTATGCATTGGAAACAACCTTAATGCTATTGTTAATCTACCACAATTATTAATGATAACATATATTCAAATTTTCACTCTTAATAATATTAAAATTCGTATAGAATATAATTTCTATAATAGCTGGTATGAGGAAACGGCAGACGTCGACGTAGAGTCTCTAAAAATATCCCATTACGTTTCCACATTCCCAAGCTTCAAAGCTTACAATATCGACGCAAAATTATAAGAACCATCTCGATAGTATCATCGCTTACCGGCTTAAAAATAAACCTATAAGCGAAGAGAAAGAGAATGGCATATATCTTAGGAAATCGGTGTAGAGCAGCCGCGCATCATCGGATCTCGCCACCCAATGTGTAAGGCAGACGAGTTCGAATAATATTCTAAAGTCAACCTCGTTGCATAGGCAGTGGCTTATATATTATATTTGAGAAATCGGTACATGTTATAGGCTAGACGAGGTAGGGGGAACGAGTCAAATGAATCACAAACAATATACACCTGTTACGACAATTGCAGAGTGCAGCGGTATATATAAGCGACAGGGTCGCTTCTAATGTGACGTTGATGCTGCCTCGCGCTCTTTCTCACTCGCGGCTTCGTATATATATATATATAATAACCCCCCCCCACCCTCGGTTCCTGCATATATACATGCGATATGGTGAACATGATGAAATAGTCCATAAATCAGCCGAGGCGTGAGTGATGAGTTAGACACGTACACACACACGCGCACACACACACGTATACGTATTATGTATTTATATAGAGTGAATTATATGATGCACACGTTGCTTTCTGCTTTTTTTTTTTTGGGAGGTTGGGGGGATATCAAATGTCATCGAGTACGTAGTACTCTCACGGAAATAAAACAACACTGCGGTTAATAAATCAACTTTTCCTTTTTTTTTTAGTCTTTTTAGCTACGAGTGTGTAGGTATATATAACATTTTCTTTTTCCGAATCGCACCTTCTTCCAGAATCGTCGCGGTGATGGGTGATAATGATTGATTGATTATTATTACTGAATGTATATGTTTTTGGAACACGAGACACCGAGTGCACACACGTTTCGAGCACAATGAGAGGGGGTGGTAATTCGGGGTAAATAAGTAGTGGCAACAAAAAGTAAAGTATGTTAAAGAGGTATAATAAACATAACAGCGAGATAAGTAGTACATAGTGGTAGTGGTCGGAGTAAAGTGTGGAAGTTCGATTTCTTTTTTTTTTTTTTCTTTTTGCTTTTCTCAAAAACGGTCTGCCGATTGACACTGGCGACACGCGCGCACATTGTTTTTTTGTCTTTTCTTTTGTCGCGGCGTTTGCCGATCTTGACGGTTATATATAGGTATACGCGGTAATTGGCGATTGAGAAATGGTGACTCTTTGATTTTCTTATTTGAGTAGAGAGAGAATTTTGCCCGCGATAACGAAATCCGTGTCAATCGAGATCGAATTCGAGAATGACGTAGACGTCAAATAACGTGTAGGCCCCTGTTACTGTCAGTATCTCTTTGGTCCTCCGAGGTCATATTTCAAAATTACATTGTGGCTCGTAATGCCAAAAGAGTTTTTTTTTTATCTTTCCCATTTTGTAATTTTGGTTACACAACTTTATTTTAATGTTGTAGGTACGGAAATAGGAGGTGTATTACTCACTCGGGTCAAAACGAGCAAACGAATTTAATAGAGCAAACAGAATTAAGCAGTGTGAATTTTGTAAATAAAAACATGGTATATATTTGACATTGTTTTTTTAAAAAACATTTAAAGTTTTCAATTAATTTAAAAACTCTACGTTATATTTTTATAAAATTGTTTACGGCAACGTTGACGGACAAAACTACTTTAATACAAGTAAAAGAAGTGACTCGTTATAATTCTCTAATTTACACACTGCCTACGAGTACAAGAATAATTTGGCGCGTGAATATTTCCGAAAGGAGTATAAAAAACTGAAACTCTTTTATAGACAAGAAAGAAAAAAAGATTTTAGAAATCTCGGGATAACAATAAGAGCAGATCTAGATGTAACGGTGAAAAGAAAATCGTGCTCTCCGGAAGGCTTGACGTTTGACAGGTGTCCTGTTTGACTCGAGAACTGTCAGCAGCGCAGTACACCTAGCGTTATCTGAATTCCTTCGAGGTCCGCTGGGATTTCCCGTATGTCGTCTTGCACCAATTTCGAATAACGTCATTCCCGAGCAAACCGTCAATTGTTAAGAAATAAACGAGCCGTCGTAGATACGGATTCGAGAAATTCGCGTGTAAGAACCGTGCGATAAACTAAATTCTAATTTCCTGCGTATGATAAATCGGAATATAATTTTATTCACTGCGGGAATTTTGCGCCAATAAAGAGTAAAAGAAAAATAGAGAATAAAAACACAAGTTAGACGAATGCGTTATTGCTGTGTACGACATTGACGTGACTTTGTCCCTGGGGACCTCGAAAGAGCGAGCCGAGTAAAAATTGTGAAAAGATTTGAAGAGAAAAAAAAAACGGAAAAATATAGACGAAGGAATGAGAAATAAGTAAAATTTCAAGTGAGTATAGTGCAGAGTATACATATATATATGTATGTTGCAGGTGCTTACCGTGACATTGTAGGACGACACGTAGGGCCGGGATGATGAGTAGGGTCGTCGGGTTGTGTAAAAGTCGCTCTCGTAAACCATTTTCGTAGCTTTTTTTTCTTTTTTGATTATTCGTTCACTGGATCGCGTGGATTCTTTCCGGTTGTGTTCCCTGGTGGCGAATCGGCAGATAGCTGGAGTTCGAGTGATTGCGCCTCGTCGTTCGGTGTGCGTCTATTCCCTTGTTTATGGCACGCGATCGTAGCGAATGAAAACAAATGAATGTGTGCGGGTCGGCGTGTGTGTGTGTCGTCGGCGTCGAAAAAAAAGGGCTGGCGATCCCACTCGGTTCAAGCGAGATGCGGCCGCGGTAAAAGTTCGTACGGTTCTGGCGGACTCGGTGCCCGCAGCCTGGGAGTAGACGCCTAACGTCGCGACGACGCCTCTCCTCTCGCCTCTCCGCCTCGCTCTCTCTCTCTCTCTCTCTCTCTCTCTCACCTCGACGACGTCGTCGACGACGACGACGGGATCGCGTCATTTTTAGACGCCCTCTCATTCTTTCTCTCCTTCTCCCTCGCACTTTTTCTCTCTCTCTCTTTGCGCGCTCTTCCATCTCTCCGCTGCAGATTCTCGTTCCGTCTTCGTCGGACTCCGTCGGATACATCGGCGCCGGACGACCACGACGACGACGACGACGTTGGTGGTGGCGAGCGAGTCGCTTGATGCCTGTGATGCATATGTGAACGAGAGAGGAGGGACACAAAAAAAAAAAAAATAGAATCCGTGCTAAGGTTACCGACGCGCGCGTATTGCTTTTGGTAGGTTTGTTGTAATGTGCTTGCCTGAGCCTTTTTTTTTTTTCTTTTCGGGGTCGGTTCGCGGCTTTTCCGCGCACGAAATCCGCACGCCCCGACATATATACATCCATGTATACATATGTGGATGCGTTTCCGAGATAATGCATATATACCGGAATGAAAGCGATACCTTAGGAATGTCCGATGGAAGAGCGTAACGTTTTTATTTCTGGAACAAGTGGGAGAGTCCTCCTTTCGAAATTTGTAACGCTCCATTTTTAAAATTATCAATCCTTTAGATGATAAACTCTTGGTTTATTGGATCCGTTCAGCACCGCATCCACTTATACATTTGCGAAAGCTTTTCGAAATATACTCTCTTGCGCGTTCGCTCTTGCGCGCTTTAAAAATAATTTTTTTATATTAACGCGCTCGCGCGAGAACAAAGCGCGACGATCAAAACAACGGAGTCATATTTTTTTTTACGCATAACAATGTTGACGCGTTCACAAGCTTATATATACACGCGCTAAGAATAACAGAATTTGCGCTGGTAAACAGTATAAAGTCGTCTAGATCCAGTTTCTATCTTTATAGACATAAGATGCGATGTACGTCGTCGCTGCATGGCGTAAAGACGGTCAAAGTTTATTTGCATAAAATCGCTGTTGCATATACGAAACGAATATATATATTATTATATAACTGGGGGGCCGTGTTTGCGTGTATGCGGCAGACATGCGTGTGCTAGGAGAGTCGCGGATTGGTGTTGCAGTTGTTAAGATTTGCAATATTGCAAGCTTGATTACAAGCTCTCACAGCTATGGCTATACGCGCGCATCGACGATGAGCCAAACAATTTTCGAACCTCCGCCCCCAACACTTTTACATCGCAATAAATCAACTCAGGAGGAAAATGCTTCTTTCTCGGTCGAACAACATTCATATCCGAAATATCTATACATATATAGTTACCCCAATTTTTCAAAATACACATGTATATATATACTTTTTATTGTGCATTATAAAAATGCGCACCTATCATACATCTGAAACTTGCTTTTTGCACACAACAAAATACGTATTATAATTAATAAGTAAAAATGTCGGTTCAAGAAGAAGATACCAAAGTCAAGAAATTCCGGCGAAATTTCATTTCGAAAGCGCGGAACAAAAAAAAGAAGAAAATAAGAAAAGAAAAAGTGTAAAATACACGCCCACGGGCAGCGGTGCGACTCGCGGCCTTTAGGGACGTCGCTCTCACTCGTAGCCTTTACCCATCCAAGGACGAGATTTCCATACCCCACCCCGTAATATATAAAGTAGCTCGGTCGCGGTCGCCGGACGAAGTCGCGCGGTAAATATATAAAAGTGTTAGCGTTCCAAGCGGGCCAAGGTCCACCGAAATTTTGTAAATCGAGAACGCGGCCCGAAGACGCATCGCATTGAAAAGATCCACCGCGAGTCTCGCGCCGAGCCGCCCGCTATTTCGCAATTTATAATGCCTGTATGCGCACCGGCACATAGCGTATTGTTCGAGATTTTTGTGCCGCGGCCGCCTTGTTTGTTTTCAAGTTCGATATAAGTTTCCCGTCGTCGCGAGAGCTTCGCGGCGAGCTTTCGCTCCTATGTGTGCAGTTATTTCTAGAGAGCGGATGATGCGAGCCAATTATAACGAGCGGAAGGATGATCAATGTTTTATTTAGAGGAGATTCGGTTTTAGCAGGTTGTAATCATTCCTTATTCGTTCTGCCGCGTATGCGCACTTTTATGGCGATTTGTGAATTTGAACGAAATTAATTTATAGTCGTGCATATTATATTTGTCGGGTTTTTATGAATTTGGAATTGATCTTCAGATTTCAATTATGCTACTGTTTATTGTGACTTAATATAGATGTAGTCGTAAAAAGCGTGGAAAGGTTGTGTATTTGTCGATGTTATACGCGCGTTACCGAATAAAAAGGATTACTCCATTTCACCTCTTACAAAGCTCGCGTTTAACGAAGAAAAACATGCGACTATTTCTAGTGCGAGAAGATAAACAACTTCAGAAACAAATTTCGATCTCCTACGAGAGCAATATTTTTTCCTCGTTCTTTTTTTCACAGCTTATACGCGCCTCGCAAAAAACGCGTCACCATTATTTACGTCACCGGTCGAGGAAAGTAGTTTTCTATTTTGGAACATTTCTGAGCGTATTTATTCTTTTGGAATTACTTCCTGGAAATACCTTTTAAATCTGCTTTTTATTACTTTGCTTTCTTGCAGCAATTAAAGCGATTTAAAAACTTTGGATTATTTAGACGATTGATTAATTAACTAAAAACGCAAAATACTTATACCTATATGTTCACGGCATTTTTAGCTAAAAAAAAAAGTAAATACTTTTTTAATTTTAAATTTATTACTCAATCTGTTATTCTAAGAGATACAATTTAACAACAATTTCATCATGTCTAAATCGCGCGACTGCTTGTTGAAATGTGAATAAGACAGATTTAAAAAGAATTTACGTGAATGAAGCTCATTGCATTCAGTATACGAGCTTCAATACATTCCTGGGCATTTATCCAAAGATTTTCATAATATTCAACAATCATTGGACAAACACCAGGATTCGGTTGCAAAACATGACATTGCAGTTTCGGAAAACATTAACCCTTTCTATATCGTCAATTCACTTTGATTCACTGGAGTTATTTTGGTTTTTATGTGTGCCGAGTGTACACGAATGTGGGTGTGATATAATTTATATCGCATTTTATAAATGGATTGTTGCGCTTCATTGGAAAACTTTAAATTAATAGTACAGTTTATGTTTCTCTTTACAATTGAGAAGAAATTTTTTGAATTTGTACCAACAATATCTATACCGTTTAAAAAAAGTTATTTTTGTATAAAAATATGTTTTAATAATCGAATAATTCGGCTTGAATAGATTGTGTTAGGTATATTTAGAAAATCGAACTTTAATTTTAAATTTTAAAACTAAAAATACTGCTTAAAAATTGTGTGAAAATTTATTTAGAAATTACACAAAGGTTTGTGTCAACCTCGGGAGAAGGTGAATTTATGTAAAATACAGCTAAAATTTAAATGTTAGCGAATCTATAATTTCGTATCTAAATCCTGTACTTTTCATGGATAAAAAAGCAGTTGCTACATACGTGATCAACCAACTCTGTTAAAAAAATCCAGCTGGAATTCCAGGTGGATTCGAGGATGGAATTCCAGGTGAATCCAGACGGATATCCAGGATCTGGATTTTTGCAACTAATTACTAAAAATTAAAGTTCATGTAGATTTGTTGTACATATAGGTACATAGTTATACAGCAATACATATTATATCTTAATATTTGTATGTGATTTAATAAAAAATGCTTTTATGGTAGGATATATTAATACCCCGCATCTAGATGTATAAAATATATATAAAATCCTATTGAATTTTTAACAGTATAAGACCTACCAATTAAGTATTAGAGTAAGTGTCTACATTATTTTTGCTTTTGTTTATTGTTTTGTTTTTCATCTAAATTAATAGTGACAGTAAATTCAAAACTAAAATATTACATAAAAACATAATCTTTAAACAAAGGTAATAATTATTAAATGTAATAATTATAATGACTGGTAAATTTCAAATTATTCGGATCGACGATCTGTTAGTGCGAAAGACCGATTTACAAGAAGGAGAAAATATTATAGAATGTGACTTACATGTAAGTAATCGTTTTAACTTAAATTGCTCTATTACTATAAGTATTGAGTGTTATAAATTTAGTAAACTAGCGCAACAAGTTAATTCAAACCTTAATTGCAATATCAAAAATATTTCATCGGTCTAAAAAGTATCAAATTTGCTTTTTAAATTTTGGCTCGAATAACCTCAAAATTCAAGTGCGCTGTGCGTGTCATATGCAGTGTGTATGTTTTGAAATCGCACGTAAAATTGATCAGATGTTTGGCGCGCTTTACTGTATCCGGTAATTACTCGAGTGCGAAGGTATTGCTTTTCCTAGAAAAAAATTATTTGCTATTTAAATATCCTCTAAATGGTTTTGCTTCAATTTAAGTATAATATTTTTTCTATAATATTTTAATGAAAATTATTTTAATAATCTTTGAACATAAATTATTTTCAAAAAATTATTTCTAATAGTCAGTTAGTAAGTAAACACATTGAATAAATTTAATTTCGAATATTAATTTAGAATGCAGATCTATCACACATTAAGCAAGCAGTTAGAATAAATGTGTCTCCTGATGGTGAAATGTCTGTTACCCCAGTAAGCTACTGATTCAATTAATTTAGTAAACTGATATGTATATACTCTTTAAGAAATAAAAAAAGGTTTTGTGCATAATTTTATAAAATGTAGTTTGAAGGAGTTTCTTGCTACATCAAAAGCAACAACAGTTACCATTGGAAATTATTAAAAGCAAATTGGACGGTACCACTGAGAGTCAAAGATACATGTTTAGTGTATCCAATTAAACTTTGGTTTAAAGTAATACCGATAATGGAATCAACAAATGAAACTCATGGTCTAAAAAGGAAGGTAAATTTATACTGATATTTAATACGTAATTATCTAAAAAATTGTGTGAAATTCTAAAAAGAAACAAGATATTATTCCATAATTGCTATATCATTTTGAAAATAAATGAATTAACTTGGTCTATCTTAGAATTAATTGCAAAATTCTTTACACCAATTTTAAATTTAAATTTTTAAAGTCTTATACCTCATGTAGAAATTTATATCTTTTACAAAAAGCAATTCATGATCAAACATTAATTTATTAATAATTATATTGGTTTTACTAGTTAGATGAAGTTATAGAATATGAAGTACCTGATAAAAGACTCTGTTCAGAAATGGCAAGAATGGAAGCTCCAATGTTAAATCATAATAATGAACAAGGTTTTATGACTGAAAATTGTATTAATGATACTGAAGAGAGTGAATGTATTGATAACATCAATGATACCAATACAATTGATTCAAAGTAAGTATAAATACTATATCTTCCTTTTCATATACAAATATAATGTTATAAAAAGTTTTTCATATTGCAGGCCAAGGCAATTCTATGAAAGTGGCAATTCTGAAAGAGAAGTACATGATCCATGTTTTGAACCATGTTCTGTAAAAGAAAGTAATGAAGAATCGAATATCGAGTTACATAAAAATTTAAGTGAAGATACCAATAAGGAACTAAAATCGGATTTTGATGATCACATATCTGATCATAGTAATCTAAATTCTGAGATGGAGAAAAACAATGTTAATCTAGATCCATCAAATGATTATACCGATACTGATACTAGTACCGGTCAACCTTCCACAACTACTAATGTACCAAATATACCAAGAGAAAAATGTAAATATGGAAGTCAATGTTACAGGTAAATTTGTGAAAATGTTCTTTAATGTACATTTTTAATAAATAAGAAATATCTTAACTAATATATGGATATATTATATTTGAATATAAATTCACTATTTTGTAGAAGAAATACGGAGCACAAAGCAAAATTTAGTCATCCTGATGATCCTGATTATGATATACCTGATAGCAGACCAGAATGCCCATATGGAATAGGGTGTTATCGAAGAAATACACAACATAAATTGGATTACAAACATACACAGAGTAAACGAAAGAGAAACCAAACACCTTTAACACCAAGATCTCCAGAAGATTTTTCAGAATTGGAGGATTCAGAAGAGGAACCAGTGGATGAATCAGATTATGATCCATCTTTTATTGATGATGAAAGTCTTGAAGGATCTTTTATTGATGATGAAAGTCTTGAAGCATATTACAGTGAATTTGATGAAGAGTAAATTAAAACAATAAGAGTAAATAGTTATCACATTAGAAAATAATATATTTTATAAGAATATTTTACATGTACAGATTTATTTATATAAAATAAATATTAAAAACTATACAGGTAATATTAATATACTTGATACCCCTCATCCTCATCTACAGATATATTCTCCGTAGCATTCATAGCCACATCAACTAGCATATGCTTAGGAATTTCGGAACCTCGAACCTTAATCATATAACATACATTTTCTATTTTCAACAAGCTTTGTTGTAGAACATAAAGTTTCCTGCCTACTTCCCTTCCAGAAACACCTGCGCATCCTAAAAATCCTTTGTACATATTTCTGACAAAGTTACATGTTTGGAAACAGCTTGCTATATCACCAGAAGCTAAATTATTTATACATCTACGCATTAATTCTCCTGTCAGATCAGCTACTCCTAATACATATTCAGTGGGTACAATTAAAGTCTGTATTGTTTTTTGATCCGTAGATATACCACCATTTTGTTCTGTAGATTTATCACTATTTTGTTCTGCAGGTTTATCATTGTCTTGTTCTGCAGCTTTGTCTTCGTTCTGATCTGCAGATTTATCACCATTTTCAGATGGAATTGGATGGTCGATTGGATTTTCAACGGTGTAGGTCATTGACTCAGCTAAATTTATCCAGTTGTAAAGGGTATTGTTTTGTAAATACCAGTAAAAAGTAAGAGCTTCTACAAATTCTTGGAGACCTGGTCTAAATGCTCGTAAAAAGAGATATTGGTCTTCACCGTCTAACTCTATTGCAATATTTTTAAACAATACTTTAGTAAGATTATTCAGTCTTGTTTCTGCTTCTCCCAAAACTGCATTTCTTTTGCTTTCTTTATCGAGTGTATGGAGTAAAAAAATTATACGTTTACTTTCAATTGTGATGTCACGACTGATCTTTACAAGTCTTTCATAACGATCGTGCTTAGTATCTAGTTCTGCAGCATACTCCTGAAACTGTTTAATTACTGGACTGTTTTCATTGATGTTTTCTAATACTTCTTTTCCTTTGTCTCCAACATTAATTTTTTTATTTTTACCATGTGTTTGATTATAATTTCTTTTGCCTCTATAATTTCCTATAATAAAACAAGTATTTTGTTAAAATGCTTTATAATATGGATTAATATGGATTAAATTGTAGTCATGTACCCCTTTCTTGAGACATCCTGGCAGACTTTTAAAGAATAATTTAACCAACTGTTTGCACTTTGGTCGCTTGTTTTACTAAAATATAATTACAAAATTAAAAACCATGTATGTAAAACATGACAGTTCCATACAAATACACGATCAATTCAAAAAAATAAAATTACCGGTTTGAACTACTTGTTTTATCGACAAATATACCTATACACATTCGATTTTGTTGTTGCTCTTTTCTATTAGACAGAGGGATTGCTGGGATATAGATTCAGAGTTCAGTTCAGTCAGTACTAGCAGCCAGGCTATATGTAGTGAGTTGAGTGAGCGAAGTGGGTGTGTGTTTTGTTATCTTGAGGTTAACTTTATTCTCTACATTATTTGAAGTAACCACGATTAAATTATAATATTTTTACTAGAATTATTTAAAAATAAGTACAATTGCTATGAATTATTGAATATTTGCTAGAGTTAATATTCTTTTTAAAATTTGAAATGTATTCTTTTATTTCTAATTTAAAATTGACGGTTGTCCTGCGTATATTACGTATATATATATATACACCTACCTATATGTACTTTGAGTACTGTGAATCGAATACTAGCCGCCAGTAATATTCATTAGGACTTTTTACAGTGTTACGTGTTCTCGGTTTAATATAATCAACGAATACAGACGCTTCTAATTGTAAGTATATTCATCGTTAATCGTTCATATAAGTTTATCTGATATTTTTGGGAACAAGGGAATAAACATAAAATATTTGTAATAAATTATAGATCATAAATTATAATAATAGACAAAAAAATAATATTTTATTAATTATATTTTAAATATCAATCAGCTTCCAAATCTTAAAAGTAATTTCTTAATTACTTTGTGAATGACTTAATTTTCGTTTTTGAAAATAAAAAAAATGTGTTTCGCGTTATTTATTATGTTATAGGTAGATAATATTTTAATTTTAATTTTCTGCTTATAAGCAGATACATATTATAAAATAATGTGTCAGTGAATTTATTTATTTAAACAAGAAAATAAGTTTACAATGGTAAACCCTACCGAGGTAAATTTTTATCTGTGCGTAGGTCTGGTGTACAAAAAAATACATAGAACTTAATTACTAAACTAATATAAGTTTATATATAAATGAATTTTTATGCTACCATTGTTATCTGCAATATTTTAGTTATAACTATATATATTTTCTTTTTATACTAAATTTTATGTATGATTAAAAGTAATTTTATTATACCGACAGAAATTTTTAGTGAAAATTTTCATGACAATGAAATATGTATAGGGAATAGTGAACACGGTTAAGGGGATGCAGTACACTGTAAAAAAACCTTTGTGAAATTACTACATTGAGAGTAGGTAATCAGAATAACCAACGTTGAGAATAGTAAAATTGCTACAATATATTGTAATTTTACAACATGCTATGGAATTTTACAATATATTGTAACAATTTTACAATCTATTGCAGTAATTTTACTATTCTCAACGTTGGTTACTCTGATTACCTACTCCCAATGTAGTAATTTCACAAAGGTTTTTTTTACAGTGTAGCGACAAACGTGCTTTTTCTTTCGCCTGATATCTTTTATTCTATGTATAATGGAAATTAATATTTGGACTTGAGCGGCGTAGTGCTCGATACAATGATCGTCCTGTGCTAGCTGAAGTCGATCTGATTTGTCGTTTTTTCTACTAATTGGAACCAGTAAGACGCGTTTATGCATTGGCAGCTAACCTCAAAATTACGTTTATCTACATGTGTTTATAACTTTTAATATTTATAATTTTGCGTAATATCTGCACTTGACCGGCGTAGCACTCGTTGCTATTAATAATTTTGTGCAAGATGGGGCTTATGTGATATATCGTTTTTTTAAATTAACTGGAACATAGAAATAGATCGAACAGCCTGAGGAGGGGGGACGCTACTGCTTCCCCTTAACAGTGCTCTTCAGTGCGATTGATGCGTCATCTACCGTTCGAAGTCTATTTTTATTAATTTTGGTTATTTAAATCAATTAAAAGTTAATAACAAAGTTTCGGCATCTACAATAGGTATTTAAGATTACTTTACAAAAGGTTTCATAAATTTAAGTGAGGAACAAAGCAATAATCTTGTAAGTAAAATAGAAGTCAATGGGTAGATCAATTCAAAAATTCACGTGCAGTTCTTACAAGATCATTGCTTTATTTCTTCAGTTAAATTCGTGAAACCTTTTGTAAAATAATCTTGAATACCTATTGCAGATGCCGAAACTTCGCTATTAACTTTTATATATATTTAAACAGCCAAAATTAAGAAAAATAGACTTTGAACGGTAGACGGCGCATTAATCGCACTGAGAAGCACTCTTAAGAAGGTTTCAAAGTCCTACAGTTACCGCTAAACTATTTTACCGACTGGATCCTGAATAATTACTTATAACTAAATAAATGGTTGAAATTATGCAAATCGCAAATGTAGGTGCACAATAATTAGATATAACTAAATAAATACTTGAAATTATGTAAATCCCAAATACAGGTGCACTTCGTCTATTAAATTATCAACCATCTGGCAAAGTTTCAAGTAAATATTTCAATGACACCTTCAAATATTCTTGTTTCGAAATGAGCGAATTTTTTTGGAACAAGAATTTTGGAAGGTGTGTTGAAATATTCACTTGAAACTTTGCCAGATGATACTGATAATTCATAGAGGCCCACTTCATCTATAAGAAGGACGCCGATAGCGGCCCATGGTCAAACTTTGCACGAATCCTATAAAATCGATTTCATCATGAAGAATCCTTAAATGAAGTGGAAAATATAAAAAAAGTGATTTTTTTTAATTTTGACTACTAGATGCCGGATGGAAACTTGAGTTTTTCACTGATTTTAATGACATTGACTTGAATTTTGTTTATATTTCCCCGCATTTCCCCAGATTAAATTTTATTCCAATATTAATATTTTGATCAACTCTAAAGAATAAAAAAATTTTGTACGTTTATCTGCGTTTACTTATTTTCTACGCATTCGCCGGCGTCCTCCTTTCGATGAAGTATTCCTCAAAAATTCTTGTTCCGAAAAAATTCGCTCATTTCGAAACAAGAATATTTGAAGGTGTCATTGAAATATTCACTTTAAGCTTGGCCAGATGATTGATAATAATTTATAGACGAAGTGCAACTGTATTTGGGATTTGCATAATTTCAAGTATTTATTTAGTATTATAACTAATTATTGGCTAATCCGCTCTGTAAAACAGTTTAGTGGTATCGGTAGGATTTTGGCACCCCCTTCGATTCTTCTACAATTTAAGAAAAAATCGAAAAAAATAAGTATAGGTAGTAATTTTACCAAGTTATTCCAATAAACGTTTTATTCTAATTATTTTATTCATAACGATGCGTATAATTCTTCGATGAAAAAAATCGGGACAAAAATGAGAATGATAGTATTGTGAAGTTAGTAATTGAAATAAACATACTGCAAGTTTCGAATAATACGTTTCTTTCTTTGAAATTGCAAAACTATTGTTCAGTACGATTTGATTATATCGCGTAAGCTTTCGGGGAATGAAAAAATTGTAATGCGCTTAAGGGGACGTCGGAGTCACTAAAAATTTAAATTTCCCGCCCTTACTACATCGAAATACCCACAAGGTTTTTCAAACTTTTCTCTTAAACAAATTAACCAATTAACTTGAAATTTTAGGAGATGATAGAATGATCATAATTGAAGCGCGCTCAGCCCTGAAATTACCAATAAATTGCGTAAATATAATATTTTTAATTTGAAATATAATTGCAAAGTCAGAATCATGCCATCTCTTGGATTGAATTGAAATCAGTAAAAATCTGGTATTTTCTTCTCTAGCTTCTATATTATTTTAGTTTTCGGAAATTTCTGGGCTGAGCGCGTTCTATTTATGATCATTCTATCATCTCTAAAAGTTTCAAGTGAATTGGTTAATTTGTTCAAGAGAAAAGTTTGAAAAACCTAATGTCGGTAAAACAGGCGACTCCGGCATCCCCTTAACTGTTTTGTATGATTCAGGTATGAATGTGTTCAAAAGTATGCACAATGCATAATCCTATATACACTGAGAGAAGATTCGCCCGCTAGCCGTCCGGGACCTAGTACGGCATCGCCGCCTCGTTTCCGTGCTGCTAGTGA
>UELU01131264.1:0-17024 GCA_900490025.1 Megastigmus dorsalis
CCTCCCCACCCCGCCAACTCTTAAAGCTCCGCACAAGCGACGATTTTCCACTTTAGCGAGTCGCTCGTTCACTCGCTGAAAACTAATGACCGTTTCTCTCTCTTCTTTCTGCGCAGATTCACGAATGACGCCGTAACGGAGAGCCGGTGCTGGTGCGCAGATACCGGTGCACGAGAGGTGAGTAATGAGGCTACTCCTTAACAAACACTCTCTCTATACCTATATCTTTATACATGTATATATATGTTGCGTGTGCGTGTGTGTGCGTGACAGTTTCTCTTTCTTTTCTACGTCCGCTGTCACTTATGTATGCGCGCGGCATAAAGGCCGCAGCTTACCTCGGAGCGGCCCGCCCGCCGAAAGCACGCGCATAATTGCGATGCGCCAATGTGTGTGTGTGTGTGTGTGTGCAGATGCGAGCGCGTGATTTTTAATTGGCCGACGAACGATGGGTACATAAGTATAGCATGTCACATAGCGGGAGGAAATTGCATTCGCGAGGATTACGTTCTTCGCCGCAGCCGCCGACGTGCGCCCCGTCAAATTGCACCGCGGGTTCTTTTGCCGCCCCTTTTTTCTTCTCTTTCCTTTCTTCTTTCTTCTACTCTCTCTCTCTCTTTCTCTCTCGGCTTTTTTTCTCCTTTTCACTTTTTTTTTTAGAAAATTGAATCAAGAGTGCATAATTGGTTTTTCGAGGTAATCTCGTTTAAAACCGGAGGCAAGCGTTCGCTAATGTAAAATCCGTTATGTCTGCGCGCTCGCTGCGCACTGAATGTTTCAACGTAGACGACTCTTTTTCTACCTTATATTCGCTCATTCATGTATTATGGGTTAATGAAAGGTATGTAATTTAATTTTCAACAGCTTAAAACGTTGATCAATCATTCCCCATTATAAAATATAATTTTAAATCTATAGAATCCGTGTGGAATATATCGCCAGACTTGTTTTACATTATATATTTACTTAAGTACTGGGACAGAAGTGGTGTTTGTTAAATGTGAAAAGCGTAATAGAATATTTCACGAATCGAATTCGCAATATCAAACAATTAGTTTACCAATATATTTATTTTTGGACAATGAATAGCAAAATTTGTACACTTTTAAATGCATACAAAATATCCTTAATCAAGCCGCATTCATAACTGACAGCTGTTATTCCTAATCAGTAAATGAATTTGATAATCGAGCACTCAGCATTTGACATCGGTCCATTACTTTCATTATTATTATATATAGCAATTGAGATTAGATCATTTGACACAAAAAAGAAAATGCACCATTACACATCTATTGAAAATATTATACGCGATTATTGATTTGGCTATTTAAAACCGTAATCACGAAGATATATATAAGTCTTAAGCGAGCCAGTCTACCGACACGGAACTCTATATACTTTTTTAATCATCTGAGTAAAGTGAATGAATGAAAGAAGAAGAAAAAAAAGAAGGAACTAGAAGTGAATCATTCGCAAAAGTCCTTGGTTTTCGCAATTTCAATGAAAACAATGCCGCGAAATGAAAAGTCAATTTCGCATTTGAGCGCTATGCCGTCTCTCTTTCACCCTCTGTTACGAGGGTTAGCCCATACATATATGCACGTTTTCATGAACGCATCTCAAGTAGGCAAGTGCATTAAAACGTGGGGAGCGTTAGTTCAAACTTCAAGAGGTGCAGAGGATAGAGAGAGAGAGAGAGAGAGGAGGAAGAGTAGAACGCGAGTATATAGCCGGGGAAAATATAGGCAGGAATACATAAGGAAGGGCGAGTAGTAGTGTGTGTGAGAGAGAGAGAGAGAGAAAGAGGTAGGGAACGAGTGCACGGCCCCAAGCTCGCGGCGGATATACGAAAGATGCGGCCAAGAATAACGCCACAAAGGAATGCAAAGTAAAAACTTCCCATCTCCTCGCGGGGCTGCAGCAGCAGCTTTTCCACAACGGAGAGAGACGCAGACGGACGGGGGGGCATTATCATACAAGACGCGGTGCACTCTCTTCCGCTCTCTTCTTCTTTCCTCTCTTGCGAGCCTCTTGAGTCCTCCCAGGATCGGTACACGCTTAATTGTTTTTTGCGCGGCCACCGCCGCCGCGGGAGCCCTTCAAAAAAGCTATATATATATATGTGTGTGTGAAGGACGCCGCGTCGTTTAATACAGACAAGGAGCTGTTGCTGCCGCTGCTGCTGCTGCTGTTGCTGCTGCACTGCAGAGTCGAGCTTTCGCTTATAGCGCCGCGAATAATGCATATAAAGGATTTCGATTTCATCTCGAGCTACGGTCCAAACGGTTATTCACTCTTTTTCTCTCTACTTCTTTAAGGTTACGTCCTATCTTCTCAAAGATTTTGGATGTTATGGAATAATTGTCGATGGGTATATGAATAAACTTTCGACTGTCTGTTTGAAAGTGGGGATCCATGAATATAATATTAATATCGAATCAAGTGGTAATACAATGGTATAGGTTTGCTCGATCCCAAGGACTAATGTGTAAACTTTTGGGTTCGCGTATCCGACATCTGCTTAAGATGACGGTTTGACCCCTCACGCGACGTGGATATCCTTCAAAGTCTCGTTAGTTATTGGTATAGTAATTGGTAGAACTTTGTCATTTCTAAAGTAACGCATCTATCGCATAAGTCGTCGATCAATACTTCAGAAACTGCTATCTGTTGTATCACGTAACATCGGCACTATTTTTAAACTCGAATGAAAACGTATATGGTACCAATCATACGCTATAAGTTATTTCAATTTTCACTTATTCAATCGGTCCTTCATATAGGTACTCGTGCAACGAAATTGGATCAACAAGAGAAACGATATACTTCGTACGCTGCGAAAGAGTCAATTGTTTTTCCTCGACATAAGTTGGAAAAGCCTCTTGCGCAACGCACCATATTCAAAGGCAGGGGAAAAAAAAGATAGTCGAGAGAAAAAGAGGCTGCGCTGCGAAAAGAATGAGGTCGGTAACAGAGAGACACTAGCCGAGGCACGACCATCGTGCGCGCGTGCACACACACACACACACACACTCTATATACATATATAACTTGAGTCTCGCTCTCTTGATCAAGCTTCAGCACAACCTTGGCGTCATCCTGTCGCAGCCTCGGCATATCGCGTCGTTAATTAATCTCCCGTTCGATGGCGAACGAATAGCCGCACTCAAAGCGAGACAGGGACGGAGATATCGCAAGAACAAAGCCTGACGGTCAGCCTGTACTAGACTACCGGAGCGAGTGAGCGAGAGTACGAGGAACATATATACATACAGCAGCGCGGAGGAATCTCGGGGGGAAACAAAAAGAAGGGAAAGAAAACGGGAGAATGGAGATAAAGAGGCAGAGCCTCGCGTATAATATATATATATATATGTGTGTGTATACGCTGAGAGCATCGAGAGAAAGAGGAAGCGATCGTTCTGGAGCGTCGAAGAAGCGAGGAGAGAGAGAAAGAGCGAACAAGTCCGCGCGAATCGCGATCGCGCGCGCGAGAGGAGAGAGAGAGAGAGAGAGATAGGTGGACGGACGACTGTTGTCGAGGAGCAAAGAGAGAGAGAGAGGAAGTTTTGTAAATGGCGGACTCGACGAGGAGCGGAATGGCGGACACAATGGAATCGGCGGCTTATGCGCGGCGCTTCTTCCGGAAAGGATCGACGATGGCGTGGTACGAGAGAAACAGAGAGAGAGAGAGAGAGAGAGAGAGAATGATTGTCTCTGCCGTCATTCTCGGCCGTACTTATGGGTATATAGAGGCTGAATGAGGCCGGATCTTCGCTCGCCTGAGTACCTGGACTCACTCGCCGGCGCAGTAGCTCGCGGACGTACAGTCATTGGACGACCCTCGATTGCGTCTCTCGGCCAATCACGACCTCGAAAATAAAGGAGTGCTCGAGGCGAGAGGATGACGCTCGTCTCCACCTCCCCCGCCTCCTCCTCCACCTCCTCCTCCTCCTCCTCCACCTCCTCTACCTCCTCTCTCATTCTCTTGTGCTCTCGAGAGCGCATAACACGATGATTATTGATTATATCACTGCGTACGCCTCGCGCGCGCTTATTTTCCACATGCACACTATGCACATAGAGAGTCGGGGGAGGCTGAGTCACGCACGCACGCGCCAAATTAGTGGGCTGTGGATTTTGGAGCGAGCGACACCGATTGTCATTGGGACCGTAGCCTCGTTGTCGCGCTGTATACGAAGTGAATGTGTAAGATCGACGCTCGGGGCGCTGCGACTGTCGCGACTCTGGCTCGATTCGAGAAATAGGTTGATAATTACGCATGTGCTTAGTACTTTTTTCGAATTTTCAAATTAGATGAAATTGCGTCTTCGTTAAGTGATTTATTTCATAATACTACGCTGATGCTCCATGTATAGACGCTTGAGCCATAATTTGTCTGGGATATCTTGCAAAGTACAGACGAATGTACACCTTTGAATGCGCTAATCGTTCAATCAATATATATCATTAAAAGTGTATCTTTACAGCTTTAGAATAACACATTTTTTTTTTTATTTCATAAAATAACGTTGCATTCGCATCGAAGAAGCACGTATAGGCTACTTAGATAACGTCGACCAAATAATGTACAGCACAAGTAAATAACAGCGCGACAAGAAACAAAGAGCTATTTTGCGTCCAAGCCGAACGGGTACACAACACTATTCGCTCGCGGACGCACTTACATCGATGCCATTTTATGCGAGCGTAATTAGCGAGCAGTTAAAGTCACGAAGATACCTGTGTACTACGTACAACACACACACACGTACATGTAGGTGCGCATAGCAATACACGCGACCCGAATAAATACCGATCGTCCGCAAAAGACGGATAATTTCAGCATAGAAATAGCCGCTCGTCAGGATAAGATCACGTAACTCGTCGCTGCTGCCACTTTATGCCATTGTGTCGCAAGTATTATGCGCTGCAAAAGTCACCGGCGCAAACATATACGTGTATAATTGAGCTATAAAGACTGGTATATACGGAGATCACGAATGTATCGTACACCCCGTCACGTATATAATATACGTAACGCGCGTGTGCTTATATGCGCCGCTGCGCTGAAAAGAATCAAATTGTTTCGTGCCAGTAGACAGAGAGATGCCTTCGTGCAACTGACTATATATATACGATGGTGAGTTTTATGGACTGGCATACTAATATAGACGAACTCGCGCACTTTTGTTCCTGGAAGCGCTCGCTTCATCTGATTCACTGATATGTATACTATCGGGTATCGCAGTCATCGTTTTGAGCGAAATTAGAAATAAACTCATTTTATTAACCTTTTACATACCTGTCGGTGTATAACACATCAAGAGTTTTAACAAAACTGTATAATAATGATTGCGCAGCTAAATGCATTCAATTAGAAAAACAGAATAGAGAAGATAGAAGTTTAGATATGAATCTTGAAAGAAAACTTTTTCCCGCGTTTATACGTGCAACCCGCGGATGTAAGATTCTGAAAACATCTTGAAAGGCGGTTACCGCAAACAGTCGTCAATCGCAGAGGAAGGTCATCTTCGTAGGTCGGAGTCGGAGCTATAGCGGCCGAGCTAGTCGGATCTCTCTCGAGAAAGACATGGGCGACACACGAGCCGGTTCTTGCGATTGCGGAGAATCCGTATCTCGCGACTTCCGGTTCCTGCGCAAGGAGCACACACGCTCGCACGCCTGCTGGACACAGATAAAGCCTTTATCGCCAACGCGACGAGTGAACTTCTCTCTGGCCAATCATCAAAAGACGGAAAAAGACAAACGGGGCAAGATTATTAAACAAAATGAGCGCGGAGAAGTCTTCCCGTGCCGGCCACTATATATATATATATATATATATATACGTTCCTCGCTCCAATCTCTCTCTCTTATCTCTGTACTGCATGTGCGTAGCGGCCACTCGTGAGGCGTGTTTCTTTGTTCAAGATGATCGGGGCCCGACAACGGAAGAAAAACGAACAGATAGGAGGCGGCTAATTAATTTTAGTTGAGAGATAAGAGAAGACGTTGGCGATGCTAATTGTTCGAGCTCTCCCTCTTTGCGATGAAATCGAGGCTGCTTTGACCTTTTTTTTTTGTGGAAACGGATGAAATGGAAATGATTCGCGTCCGTAGGGACTTGCATTGATATGTATATATGAAATCGATTTTTGTTTCGTTTGACGATGACTGCGATTTTTTTGCTGGATTTGTCGAGTAGTACATATAGTTAGCGCGCCGAGCGTGAAATATCGAATCGTAATCAACGATTAATGATAAGTCAGTTTTGGACACGATTTTGTTTATACAATCAGTAACATTTATATTAATAATATTGATGTAATTACTTGGAAGATAAAAAAAATCTAGTAACAAGAGAACATTAAAATCTAACAGTTTTTAAGAAAATCGTTTATAAACAAACAGTGTGTTAATTCGATTAATAAATAATATTCAAGATAAAAGGAAAATTTAATAAATACATTTCTCTATAATGACCGTAATAAAATAAAATAAAAGAAAATGAAACGTAAATAAAGAAAAAGTATTTTGCACCTCCGAACGAGCGCGAGTACGTAAACTTATTTGTTTGACTGTTATACAGCGATCTGAAAGAGACAGAAGCAGAAGCAGAAGCAGAAGCAGCAGCAGCAGCAGAAACAGCTTGCATTCAATACTAATGTTTCTCCATTTCATATAAAACATTATTGATTGGTACGGCTTGAGAGCGCCGGTAGATTATAGACCAGCTCTCTTACACATCGTCCGTCTCTCTCTCTCTCTCTCTCTCTCTTTCTCTCTCTCTCTCACTCACTACTACAGCTTTTTTTCTCTACCCGCGCACATCTTCCTTCCTTTTTCTCCTGCTGCTGCTACTGCTGCTGCTTTATTCCAGCGTCTCTCTTGAAGAGCGAGGGGGCGGTCCGAGATGCATTGTGCTCTGCGACTGGTCAAAGTTTTCATCGTTCATCGCTCCCTTTTTCGATCTATTCGCGTCCAGAATACACACACACACACACACACACACACACACACACACACACACACACGTAAATGTATATACATATGTATATAGTCTCCCTCTTTATCTTGGAACGGTCGGACACCGGTACCTCATCCGCGGATTCTATATAACTCAGCTCACTTCTTTTTCTCCGAGCACCCCGTTCATTCCACCCCGATAATTATTGCAGTCCGACTCTTCGCTGTGTCTCTTTCTCTTTCGCCTCTGTGTGTGTGTCTGTGTCTGTGCCTCTGTGTGTGTGTGTATGTGTGAGTATCCCGTCTTTTTCCCTCTCGAATCCTGCGCCCATATACTATCCCGATTTCTGCGATACTCTTTCTGCGCTGATGATGTCAGGGTTAAAGGCCCCTACTTCGCCTCCGATAGACTTGCACAAAGCTTCTCCGCATTGTAGTTGGCCAGATACGAGAATTCACAGTTATAGCGGCAGCCATTATCAACGAGGTGTGTGTGTGTGTGTGTGTGCAATGCCGTTGGTCAGTCCTCGTTTGCTTTTTCAATCTTCGAGAGTGCATTTCTTAAGGGGAGGTTCGTATGTAGATCAGTTTTATCGATTAATCGAGTTCAATTTGCGCTTGAATTATTCAGAACAAAGCTGAGAGGTAATCGTGATACTTTTGAGATGCAAGTAACGGTATTTAGTCGATTATTAAGTGGTTTTTTTTAAAGATCTAAGACAAAATCATAATACATATATGTTCAATAATGGTCAAATATATCGAATGCCGATATAGTTAAACCCGTATAACGCGACGTATAAGAAGTGTAAGTAGAAAAGGAAAAAGTTGTACTTATTCGCGCGGGGTACAGAAAGTTGTCGAACAACAAGGCGGCCGCGCGCAGGTATCAAACAAGAGAGGAGATATACACGTATACGGATACAGAGAAGCGCGGCAGCAGCTTTTGACTCCTTTTTCGTTTCTCTCGTCGGACACGAAAGCGCTGCAGGATATCGCGCGCAGTTGGCCGTACTTTTATCCAACTGGGCGGCCGAACTACACAGATTCCGCGCTCTCGTTGCAGCTCGAACTATACACGAGTTCCAAGTATATATATCCGTGTACGTATACCCAGGCAAACGTCGTGTGCGCGGAGATGTGTGCCGTTGCGCGAGATTATGCGCCTGCGGATCCGTCGGTGTATACGAAGAGGGGTTGGGGAATTTGAAAAATTTTCGAGAGCATAGGCCGCGCGCGTCTTTGCATTCGCGGACTGCCCGAACCCCCGGCAAATTCGCTCGCTCACTTTCCGCCAGCCTCCTTGTGCATACCGCGAAAGTACATCTCCGTATAAGCGATCCCTTTGCCCACACCCCCCCCCCCCTCTCTTGCATAAAGACACACATGTAAGGGCGCGGGATGAAGGATTCATACGAGCTGCTATATATATACGACGGGTTAATCACGGAGCTGGAAGAACCGCTGCTTTTGGCACTAGCCGGCCTCTGCACCTAATATCGCCTGTGCTTATAAGAGCTTCGCCGCGTCTATGAGAAAAACGTGCAGCCGCGGTCTGTACTACTATACTGATTGCGAAATTTCGAAATGTTGTTTTTTTTTTGCGGATGGATTGTGGCAGTAAGCAGAGAATTACGCTGCAATCATTTTTTATACGCGTTTTAGTTTATCGTCATATGAGGTACAATTATGTTAATTTAGGTTAAGGATGCCGCATACTCGAAAATTATTTTTTTTTACTTATTCACATACCTTCTTAATTTTTTTTATGGATTTCAATACAAAAATTGTAGTAAAATGAGAGATTTTAAGTTAAAAAATAACTGTTATTAGACAAGAAAATTGAAAAAAAAACAAAAATTTAGCAAATTTGATTGCCAATGAAATACTATACATATTTTTTTCAAAATCCAAAGCAAAGAAAATTACGTTAGGAGGAAATTACTTTAGACTCGAAAGAAAAAAAATATCTCATTTAGGCTAAAAAGCTAATAAAAAATTCATTTGTAAGCACTTATTTCACACATTTATATTGTTAATTATGATATTTTCATCTCTTTTTAAAAAGCCAATGTAATTCTGTTTTAAATGTAATAAATAAAAAGTTCACTAAATTTTAAGCTGAACGGTTGAATAGTTCATGGCCAATCCCACTATGAAATCTGAAAAATAATACATGTATTTCGATACATAAATTTTAATGATTTTGATGAAAGTATATTCCATTTCTGTTCAAGTATTACAACTTTGCGTTCGTATATTTCTTTGGATGAATGAATCAATACAAAAGGGTCACCATCCCAAGCAACAACTAATCGGATAGTTTACTTTCAATTAACACGGACCACGAAAAAAAAAAAAAAAAACTGAATATAATATAAGAAACGATTTCCGGCCTCTCCCACAGTACGACGAGCGCAAGCCGTATACGCAGAAATTACACAGCTCGTAGGGAATCGATTATATCGAGTGTTCGCTCGCCGAGGTGGCAGAGTGCGAGTCGCGCTCGGCTTGCTCCCGCTCGGTCTCGTATATATACAACAGCCGAAATAGTTCCGGGGGAGCGATGCATTCGGTATGGGTTCGACTTGCGCCGGCGGGAGGAGCGGAAGTGTCGCGAAAGGAGTAGTAGCAGGGCACGCGGGAGACACATTCTTGGGGGGGCGCTCGTGTAATTTATTTCTTGCCGATTCTCTCCTGACCGCGAGCCTCGGCAGCTCAATTTTCCGACCTGTCGTCTCCTTCGTCACTATGGCCTTTATATATACATGTATACGTAGAATCGCGTTCTTTCTTCTTGGCTAGCCTCCGCGGCACTAACTATTTCGAAAGCAATTAAACTTGAGCCAAAGACGAATGACGCCGGGAGACTGCGCGCGAATCGTTAATCAGTGCGGTACTTTGGACACACGTTACGTGGCAGATTTAGGATCTTCTTCTTTCTTCTTTCTGTGGAAAATTCTTTTGCTTGTGTAGGGCACGATTCGAGTAATATACATTTTGACGCTTTCACAAGTTTTTTAATATTTATATTGCATTTCGTGATTAATTAAAATCATCGTCCGTTACGAAACATTATATTACAAGTTGCTTTTGCTTTTTACAACTATCGATCTACTTTAAATATAATTTAAGATAAAGTTAACGACTTAGAAATTGACCTTTTGATTGCTTAGAGCAATCATTATTCGAAATATTGGAATTTCCTCGGCGAACGTTACATATATATAAAATTTACACCAATAACAATACGATTGCGGCGAGTGAGTCGAAGCTTAACTTTGCTCTTGGCATGATGTGCACTTGATTAATCGTATTTTTTCCGATCGCTATACACATCCACAGCGCAAAAGTAGCGACCCTTTGCGATAAATATATATATACAATACGACGAGCAGGACAAACGAATTCATTGTGGCGGAAACGCGCCCGCCGATAGTTCGAAACGAATAAGTAAATGTGGAAATTATAACCAATCGAATGTTTGAAAATGCATCATCCCGATGCGTTGAGCGCGTGCACGTGAGTCTTTAGTTCGTGCGGTGCACCTTCGTGTGCCATAGGCAGTGGCTGAACCGTGCATTTTGCGCGGGAAAAGGGAATATATAGATATAGATACTTATTGCTTCGTTTTAAGTGGTACCGCTGTTGTTTATTCAAATTTGATGGATAGATGAACACTCGAAGAAAGTAAATAATATTGAAAACAAGACGTTATTGATTTTTGGACTTCGAGTTTAATCAAAACAGTGAATTTGTATAATACTTGTTTATTAAACGAGGTTTATTAAATATTCTATCGACGTTATTTATTTTACTATGCGTACTTCGAGAATCGATTGGAATTCGTTGAAACTATGCCACGATAAAGTGCAGCTTTTGAAATTTCAAAACCAGCAAGCAAACCGTAGAGAGAGAGAGAGAGAGAGAAAAATCGATCGCACGAGAAAAGAGAGCGAGTGAGAGGGAGATATCGAAAATGCTCGCGCGCCCCTGCTACACACACGCGCGCACACATACTCGCTCATCCTGCACTCAAAAGTGCAGAAACAGACACGCGTCGCTTCTTCGGCGTCGTCCAGGTGCACGTACAGTCGACGTTTCGCGCAGGTAGTAGTGGTAGGACGTAGGCCATAAGCCTCGCTGGGGCGCAGCGTTCCTGCGTAGAGCAGATGGCCCGTCCTCGGCCCCCCTCGCGATTCCCCCGTATATATACGAACACATCGTGTACTTCCGAGACACCCCAACGAGGTGATGGCCGTTCTTCTCCCTCGCCTAAGCTGCTGCTGCTGCTACTGCTACTGCTGCTGTCGCTAGTTTCGCGGCGATGCGGCAGCAGTTTTGTACTCGACGCCTGGCACAATCACCTGGAACGAAAACATCCTGGAAGATCTAATTTCCCCATAGTATATATATACCTTTGACGATGGTACTCGGTGACGACGCCTACCTTGTATTCTGGCTTTTTCCCCGCGGCTGCGGTTAAAGTCGATCCAAGATCCTCGATAGCTGATACACCGATCGTAGGCGCCTCTGTGGCTGCACCGCCTATTTATGGATTTATTTTGATCTGTACAGGGGGGGTTCGTTTCACTGCTATAGGTTATTGCTGTTGATGATGATAAGCTTCGGGATAATAAAGGCCGGAGATTTTATTTATGCAGGACCGGATGGGTACTTTCGTGGACACGCGGTGACTTTTATCGGTCTTTGGATGGCATATCGATGATAATTAAAATGGCTGCGAGCTTGTGCAGTAAACATGTACCGTATAAACCTGTGCAAATATATTGAAGTATAGAATTTTATCCGTGTATATAAGCTAAAATATTACTTGTGCTTCTTAAAACATAAATTTGAATATATATAATCTCAAGATAGCTTGAAATTATTATTTACTTCGTTTCGCGATATAAATAGCATATAGCACTACTATTCAATGAATATATATATATAATATGCGAAACTTGATTTGTATATGAAAGTGGAGTAGCAGCCTATCAGAATGTGCATGGCACCAAGGCAGCAATTACGCGCTGAAAGTTAAATCTTCATTCGTACCTAACAAGGCTTAAAATTAGACATCTTGATTTAATGCGGGAAAAGTTGTTAAAGAGGTCAACGCTACTCCCCTTACACATTGATATAGAAGAAAAAAAGGCTCGCATCTACCTTATAAAGACAACAGAATAGACCGTCTTTACACACGGGTCACATCTACCGTAAGGGCATAAAGTAAGTAAATTGCGCATCATAAAGAGCTGCTGAGCGCGAGATGATGAAAATGCTCGTGGTGTGTACGTATCGTATATATAAAGGAAGCTGCCGTGAAAAATATCCGCTCGAGCGTTGTCGGCGCGTGAAAAGGGGAGCTGCTGCTGCTGCTACTGCTACCGGGTTCCTCCCTCCCCCCCTGCCCCCTGCGCTGCGACGAGAAAAGAAAAACAAGAGAGCGAAAAAGAGAGAGAGAGAAAGGGGAAGGAAAGCCGGGGCAATTTAACGCCTTAAACGACGTTTTGCAAGGAACACCGCGCGCCGAGAGAAGCAGAAAGAGAGAGAAAAACTCGGAGGCTGCACTGCGACTACATCGGATGAGGACGAAAAAAGACGTCGCTTGTGTTTCGCTCGCTCGCGTTTTACGTGCGCGCTGCGGCGCACACAAAAAAAAAGGCGGGAGAGAGAGCGAGAGAGAGAGAGAGAGGGAGGGAGGCAGAGGGAAAATAATAAAAGTGGAGGCCGAGAAAAGCGCAAGGGAGAGCACTTTCCTCTCTTCTCTCGGCGTAGCCGCTGTACTGCGCGAAGCTCGCGGGGAGACCGCGAAATAAGTGGCTAAGTGACAGACAGGGCGCCTCGTTCCTCTCGCTCTCTCTCTCTCTCTCTCTCTCGTTCGCAAGTCCACAGGTGTCCGCGGACAATGACTCCCTCTCTCCCTCTCTCTCTCTCTCTTTCACTCACTCTCACTCTTTTCAAAAGCAAGAAGACATAGAGCTCCGACGAGTAAGCGCGAAAAGGGAGGCTTGCGCGTATGTGTGTAGCGTACTCGCGTGTATATGCATATACAGAGAGCGAGAGAGCGAGAGAGCGAGAGAGAGAGAGAGAGAGGACTCTCGGATTCTTCGAAGGGGTGGACGACGCGCGGAGAAGTCTCTTAATTTCCGAGCTTCGCGAGACAAAGGGAGCGAGTGAGAGATGTAGACTGAAAAAACGAGCGCTCGAGGAAAGAGCTGCGCACAAGGGAGATGTATGCTGCGGTGCATCTTCGTGTGTGTGTCTGTGCGTGTGTGTGTGTGTTGAGGTTGTTGCTGCTGATGCTGCTGCTGCTGCTGTTGCAGTGTGTTTTCTCTTTGCAGTCTCTTTTACTCCCTCTCTTGGATGTTCCTATATCTTTTGCCGACCGCACCGAGAGAGGAATTCTCATACTTCTTCTCGTATAATTCTGATAAGGGCCCGCCCGCGCGCGCCGAGCATGTGTGTATATATGCATGCAGCGAGTCTCCAGATAAAGTGCGCGCGCTAGAGAGAGAGAGAAGGAGTTTGGCTTTTGTTTTTTAATAAAAGCAAAGATGTAGAATGCGAGAGAGAGAGGGAGAGATACATCTGTCACGTGCAGCCCAAGAGAAAACCATTAAGCGCGCTGGAAGCGTTTCACGAGTGTATATAAAGTCGCATCGTTTGAAGAGTGTATATGTATACATTTCTCTCTCTCTCTCTCTCTCTCTCTCTCTCGATCTCTTGTCTCTGACCGTAAAATCGGCCAGAGCGTCTTTGAAATGTAGACGAAACTCGAGCCGAACTGCTCGCGCCCAGCCACAAGGGAACATTGTATACAATTATAAACTGGCCCCATTCAGCGGTAATTTCTGTGAGGCCACAGCGACGACGACAACAACAACAGAGATATCCAATCGAATAAATCGAAATCTATTAAGAGAAAGGCCCCGCGACGACGATTTGTGTTAAAGAGAGAGAGAGAGAGAGTAGGCCGATGTGGGGTTCCTTCCGGTGGTCGGCGCTCCTCGACAGGCGGCGGCAGCAGCATCATCTCGTGTTTCCTGCCGATCGTCGGATCTCGCGGTTATCTTGTCTCCCTCCCATTGTCTCGAGTGTCTTCTATATATCCATCTGCCTCTTTGGCTCTGTCCCTTGGAAAACATTGGACTAACGCGGCGACCGAACCAGACTTTTCGAGAGGAGAGCCGACCTGGAGATGATGGCCCTACACACATGCACAGAGAGGAAAAAGTACACACACGGCAGATGGTATTGAGAAAGAAACGGAACCTATAGGCAGATCGTTCGATTCTCGAGTTACGCCCACGCCAAAGTCGTTGTGTGCCTATACCTACCTACCTACCTACTCTCTCTCTCCCTTTTTTCTAGTTGATGTGCGGCTAGATAATATCGGACTCGAGATAATCCGCTTAAGTCGGTCCTCACACTCGTTCTTTTCGCATCTCTCTTTTATTTTCCCGTTGTGGTACACGTCGCGCGGCGACGGCGGCGGGCGTGTGTTGTGTATCTCGGAGAGAATGGATCTGGCATATTTTGGGTAAACTCGCGCAGCAGCACGCGAGCCACCCGCGTCATCCGTCAGCCTTTTCATGTCTCTCTCTCTCTCTCTCTCCTGCGCACGCCTCTATTGTGGTTGTATATATAAGGCGCGTACCGTTATGCGATCCGTTTTCGCGAAATACACTCGTATGTATATAAGCGTATACGGTATTGTGTGCATATATTCTGCATAACAAACATCTATTTCGGATAGGCTTTCAGGCTGTTTTGTTCCTCGATGCGGTGTGTGTGTGTCTGTGCTGCACTGCGGTGTGCAGACTGCGCGTAGGTATAGACGATGAGATCGATACACATGATCGAGTAGGATATATAGACCTTGTACCGACGATTGGTTCGAGAGCCGGAAGGATGTGCCGGGAAGCGAAACTCTCTTTCTCCTCTCTTCTCTCCAAGTACATATATGTATAAAAGGGCCATAGACGCAGTCCTTTTTTCGCGTGCGATAGACCAGGACCTCTTTTAAATATTTATCCGCCTCGACTTCCGCACGCGCACCAGAGACACACGACGACAATGGGGGCCGCGGGGCAGGAAAAGACGCGTCGCTCCCTCTTGCCACTCTCGCTCACTCTCTCTCTCTCTCTCTCTCTCTCTCTCTCTCTTCGGTGCAAGCTGAGAGACTTTGGATTCTCTCCGGGGATTCCTTTTTTTTCGGGGCTCTCGTTATACATATACATCTATATATACGTATATACGTGTATATATATGTACGTACCGCGCGAGACTTTTGCGCTTTCTGTGTGACTCTGTCTTGCACACCATCCGACTCTTTGATGAATTCGCCATGGATCCTTGACACTTCCTCTCTCTTTTGCGACTTTATATATTTCTGCCTCTCGCGCGCTCCTTTCTTTCCTGGACCAAGTCGTCGCGCTGAGAAAATGACGTTGATCTATTGCACGAAGACGAGTGGTTGGGCGCGCCGAATCAAGAGTATAACGGAATGCTTCAGAGAGAGCGAGAGAGAGAGAGAGAAAGAGACTTGAAGTTCAAAGAAAGTCGAGGAGCTGGAAGATTGATGCGGAAAGACGACGGATTTTGCCTGAGATGATTGTTTTTCTATCTGACTTGCAGCGATGTGAAAATTGGAAATAGTTGATGATATATTCGTTCGCTTTCGCAAATGCAAGTGACGCATATACATATACGCGCTCTTTAACGTCAAAGAGATAAATCAGTATATGTAATATTGTCGCTTGGTGCGTAATTACCACGATCATAGAATAACATTTGCTTCACCTTAAACTGTCCGAGTAGATAACATGCATATATATATCGGAAGTGAGTGAAAATCTGAAAAAAATCATGACGCGGAAAATGTATATATTTACACGTCGAAAGTATATTTCCCGAGTATATCGGAATGACATTGACATCGCGGCGACGTCAGCATTTCCAACGTCATAACTGCATCGCGCAATAAAAAAACACGTATAGTGAATAAAAAGAAGAAGCTACTCTCCGCTATTCTCGCGCGAGCCAGTGATCACGAGCTATAGGTAACTAAAATAAAACATACATCCAATGACATAAGAGAAAAAGAGCGAGAGAGAGAGAGAAAAAAAGCGAGCACGCTCGGTGAATAAGAAGGCAAGCCCTAATTTCGTCATCGGCGTATAAGTCGATTACATCAGCGTAGTCGTCTCTCTCCCTCTTTTGCTCAAACGACGACGTCAGAGTCGTCTCTCTCTCTCTCTCTCTCTCTCTCTCTCCTATCCCATATATCGATCGTCCCACAACGATATGCACATCGATGACCTCGCCATTAAGAGGACGAGTCAGCGACATGATCTTTACGCAGTACACACAGCAGTAAAGGAGTGAGAGAGAGAGAGAGAGAGAGAGAGAGAGATGGAGGTCCACGTCAATTTCCAGGGTGAGCAGGAGAGTCGATACTCTACGGCATCTCGTCACATTAACGATTACACCGTAACAGAGAAATATTATAGTCGCTCTTCCGCACACTCGCAGCTATATACCTTGTGATCGTTCAGCATCGCTTCCTATATACTTTAATAATAATAAAGACCGAGTGTATGACGTGTATACAACTAGTAAGTTTATCGGTGTACTTTATTGTTTGCGTACTTTTCTAGCTTTCATTAAAAACTATAAATATGGAAGTTTGTGAGCTTTAGTGGCGACCATAATGCCTCTCGCGATCGTAATTTCTATTTTTCCAAAGCGAGAGAGTAGCGTAATTTTGATTAGGATTAAAATTGGTTTTTCCCCGCCGCAGTTCCGCATAATCGTGCGTGTACAGTTGCGATAAATTGTATACATATGTATAGGAGAGAAACTATGTTAAACGACGATTAATTCGAAGTAACAACCTGACGAGCAAATAAAATCAGCGCTGCGGCCACGAATTTATGTTAAACACTTTAACGGCTTAATCCTAGGTTATCAGGCCTAAACGTGATAGCAGTCAATTTGCCTAAACAATCAATCGCAGCGACGGCGGCGGCGGCGGCAACGAC
>UELU01131264.1:17044-27232 GCA_900490025.1 Megastigmus dorsalis
GGCAACGCCCCCCCCCCCCCCTATTCAGACACGCTCGCACACCCATATATATATATATATATAGTTGGGCGCATGCAACCTGTAACGCGCGTTACGCGCACACACACACAGACGTATGCAGACACCTATACACAGACTGCTGCACATCATAGGCGAACACGAGTAAGGGTGGAGAGAGAGAGAGAGAGAGAGAGAGCGAGAAGGAGGTGATCGGAAGTTTCCGCGCAATTTCCTCGTCGCTCAACGCCAATTTTCCTCGATAGCAGCCTCCTCGCTTCGTCGTTCACACACACGCACGAACACACACTTGTAGCGTTCTCATGTCTCGAGTCTGTCGCGGTGTCTCTCGTGCGCGCAGCGTCTCGCCCTCTGGGAAAACAAAGCCCAAGAGCGTCGCGCTGCACGGGTCTTCAAAAGAGCCGCAACCGCTCGGGCGCGCTCAGCCTTTTCCCTTCGACCCACTCCGCGCGGCACGAGTGCCAGAGACGAGCTCCTTCTCCAGCCTCTCGCGGAAAGATGCTCGTCAAGTATACAGCGCCAACCCAAGCGAGACGCTCCATTACCCTGCCCCGTCGCGGCGAGCAAGCCGCTCTCTCTCTCTCTCTCTATATATATATATATTATATGTACATTCCTTGAGCAAAGAGAAGAGGAGGAAGAAGAAGAAGACGTCCCCCGTTATGCTGGTGCTGTCGTCGCTAAGAAAGCACTTTATCTACCTCGGTGGAGCTTGGCGAGAGGAAGAGGGCTCACCACCACGAGTCTCGTCGAGAGGTTGCGCGGGGCCGAAGAAAAAGAGCCGCGGAGAAGAAGACGAAGACGCGACGAGCTTATACCGACCCTCGAGAAAACTTGGCGGGGATCTTTGCTCTTCCACTCGCTTTCCTTAGCCTTGAGCTGTGCCACCCTCTGGAAGGCTTCTCGCGACCCCTCCTCGTGCACTTGTGTCTATTGTATACACCCGTCTTCATTCTCCACCTCCTCCTCGCCGACCCCTTTTGTGTGCGATCGTCTTGGCGAGATCTTTTCCCTCGGCGCGCCCTCAAGATTTTCCGGCCTATCTGCGGGAAAAAGGAACGGGGAGGAGGACCTGTTGCCTGTGCTTCTCGCCGTAGCCTTCAATAACTGTATCTCTTTCGCTCGCAGCTCGGTGCCGCAATGGGCTTCCTCAAACAAGGCGAAAGATGATACTCGAGCCGCGCTTCTACATATATATAGATATATATATAGAGAGAGAGAAAGAGCCCCGAGGGGCCGGAGACAGCTTGTTTTCTTATCGCCGTCTTTTCGAGCCTCTTATACCCGTTGCGGATTCCTTTTTGCCACCCTTCAATTGATTCGGGGACGGTCTGGATTTTAGCCTCGCTCGACTCGCTACTTTATCTATACACATATATACATATAGTTCTAATGGCCGAGGGAAGAATAAGATATCAACTTGTTGCGCCTCCAAGATAGAGAGCTTAGGAGTGACTTTTGTATGGTGCGGCGCGGAGGAGTTACCGAGGCGTTTTGTTTTATTATTCAGAAACGAGCAGCACCGGCCACGCGCGCACCTCCCGTCACGCTAGGCCTTCCTTCTATCTCTCTCTCACTCTCTCTCTCTTTCTCGCGTGGTCTCGCGTTCGCGCTGCACTGCTCGTGGAAACGCGACGCGATGGATACGTGTGTATGTGTGTTTGTGTGCAGAGAGTGTTGTAGTCGCTCGCTACGAGGGATTACATAAGTTCGCGTTTTTGTTAATTAACTTGGCGCGGCGGTCGTGTTGTGGTTCTGTGCATGAGCGATGAAATTAAATTAATTGAGTGAGAGAGAGAGAGAACGAGGGTAATTAAATGGCTGAAAGATGTTAAATGTGGAATTGAGATATTTGTTGATTATTATCGATCTGGGACGAGTTCCCTGTAGATGTTGTTTTAATAGTTTTTGTTTCTCTCTCTTCTATGGCCTTTTTTCGCTCTTTTCCATAACTATGCAGGTATATATGTTACTTCAATTTTACAAGGTCTGGGATCGACGATGATAATTGAGTTGTAGAAATTTTTCAAAGCGTTGTACAGATTCCAATTTATCGCTGTTATATTATCAATTATGATTGTTAATAATACTGTATATCTTTTCAAGCATCAACCGCATTAAAAACACTTCAATTTCAATTCATACGAAAAAAAAAGCTATGTACTTTCTGATAAACCACGATGTGTACCCAATCCTTTTATAAACGGTTAATCAAAGCCGCGGTGCATTATTCGTTCATTAAAAATCAATGACTCTGTTTACTTTTCGAAAGTCAACATTGCATACCCATTTTTTTATACATTGGTAAATTGATTTATCCGGGCGCTAACAGGCCAATATAATCCGGCTATTTGTATTATTCAATATGGATGGCCGTATAATTCAGGAGCGTTAGACAATTAAGGGCCGTTTCGGACTGTCACTCGCAGCGCGCGCGCGCCACGATAAAGAGCGATTCGGTTAGGTGGGCCGCAGGAGCAACAGTGAGAGATAGAGAGGGAGAAAGCAGTCACTCGGAAGACACTTGTTGAGCCCGTCGTCGTCCCCCGTCTAAGATTGTCCGAGCTAAGAAGCCACTTGTTGCGCACTTGGGCTTTCCTTCGAGACTCAAGGAAATTCCGCCCCCGCAGGGAGAGAGAAACGTATACCGTCCCGTCTCGGAATACTTAAGGCAGAGGCGCCTCCGCAAAACCGCCCCAAGTCACGCGCAATTTCCGCTTACTTAACGCTTACGCGCCTCCTTCGAGCTGTTTTCTCTATGCTTACCAGATTTTTCGCGCCTAATGTCCTGCTCCTTATACGCTTTTCTTCACAAGTGAAGTGTGATGGAAATATTTTTGTTTATTCTCTTCTTGCTTATTAAATATATTATAGTATGGTTTAAGTTATTTTAACTGTTTAAGTTATTTTATTTGGTTTAAGTTGAGTTGAGTTAGTTTAAGTGTAGCATCAAACCATTATTTTATAAACACAAGTGCCATTAAAAACCATTTTAATGCCTCTTTGCAAATCGAGTGTTATATACTAATAAATTAAGGCTACGTCGATCGAGCTTTTCATCAAAACACGAGCTTATACACAGAAGGTCGAGAGTATAGGAAAATTACCCGTCGAGAGGCAAGGAAAAAAAAAAGTTAATTAATTATTTTCTATCATTCGCATTAGCTGCATTTTTGTGCCCGCGTACATTCGTTGCCTTTGGGGGGACTCGGCCAACACTGCAGCTACGCTACACGTATTATATATACGCAATCGAACCACTCGTGCGCATTTAATTAAAAGCTATTTTTAATCGATAAGCGGCTTTTGTATGCACAGCGTATAACAAGAAAAAGTCAAAGGCAGCTCTCGACGATGTGCGACGATAAAAACGCAAACAAGCGAGTTTTTCCATTTGCGTCTTCGTGCGCAGAGTCCGGTGACGATGTGCACTGCGAAGTGTCGACGAGGGGGAGAGAGGAAAAGTGCGAGTGTGTGACGCGTTTATGAGAGAGAGAGAGTAGGCGAGTCGAGGCAAGATTAGACCAAGGGGGCGTCTCCTGAGAACATCGAGGGGCCACGTGTTCAGCTTACAATTACGACTCGGCGCGCGTCTCGACGCCCACATCCGATACGAACTTTAATCGATTCGTTTGTGTCAGTTCCTTTCTGGGAGAGTCTCGCGCTTCGTGCCACTTTACAACCGAGTTCTGTTGTATATTTTGTCTTGCTGCACCTCCCTATATACCATTGCGCGATCTCATTGACAATGATTCACTCCAATTACAATTATACACTAATTACCACGGACTTTCTTTCGGCTAAACACTTTGACGAATATCCAATATGTTTTAGACTTTATTTTATTTTATTTTATTTTAGATTTTAAAACGCATGCTGGGCTGCATTATAAGTTTGAAATGTAGCTGAAAAGATGGTGGCGGCCGTTTTATCGAGCGAGACTCGGGCGCGCAATCGCTTATGCAAACGCCGAAAGAGAAGAAAGCCATTGTGGCTCGACATATGAGGGCGGCCTAGAGGGATAGAGATACACATATATCCGCGCGCAGACATTATATACATGTATGGTATGTACGGGGACGAGGTAGGTAACGAAAAATGAGATATATACAGAATAACGAATCGCCAATCTACAATGTTTCTGGGAGTAAATAAAAAGAATATACGAGGGAAATGTGCGTTGATTGATATTGCCTCGACCCGTTATCTCTCCGCGCGCGATGTCCGAAGGAGTGAGCGAGAGTACGCGACTGAGAGAGAGAGAGAGAGAGGAAGACAGAAAGACAGAGGGAGAGAGAGTAAACGCCGGACACAAAGAGCCGTCCATCGATTCAATTGGCGCGAGTTGCCGCTGTTGCTACTGCTGCTGCAACTCGCTGCAGCGCTCCAGACTCGATCTGACCGGGTATATATATTGAATAGATGAATTTCCAGTCGCTTAACACGACGATTGCGATTCGGCGAGGGAAGGAAAAAAGAAAGCATCCGCGCATACGTGCGCTGCGACAGAGAGAGAGAGAGAGAGAGAGAGAGAGAAAAAAGAAACGAAAGAAATCCTGCCCGACTGAGTAACAAAATTGCAAAAAAGAAAAGAGCGAGAGAGAGAGAGAGAGAGAGAGAGAGAACGAAGACAGAGAGGCGGAGTGCGTTTACGTAATGATGTCGACGTAATACAGAGACTCTGTATATCGTAACACTCGCGTATATATATATAGGATGCAGGTGGAGAGAAAAAAGGTTATTGGAGTTATCGAATATAGTTTTCTTGATGGCTCTCTGGCCTTCGTCGGAACAGTGCTTAATTATAACGGGTCTTTACACCGGCTAGTCCGTTCGATATATATATTGTATATATAATTAT
This sequence comes from Megastigmus dorsalis, assembly GCA_900490025.1. NCBI lineage: Eukaryota > Metazoa > Arthropoda > Insecta > Hymenoptera > Megastigmidae > Megastigmus > Megastigmus dorsalis. The sequence continues at coordinate 21,924 of UELU01131264.1, forward strand.
AAGCTCATGGATGTGCAGGTATATACGATGATGCAACAGCGATCGAGATGTAAAAAAAATTGCTTTATCCCATAAAGCAGGAGGTTTACAATTCCTACAATATATTGTATACACACCTTCATCTGTCCATTTAGTAACAACACGCATTTGGAGTCGTGTAATTTATTAAATCGTACGGCGTACAAAAGCAGCCCGTCGAATTCGATATATATACAACAAACATAGAGTTTTTTTTTATCTCACGCTGCCACGCGCCCACGTATTACAAGCGCATGCACATGCGAGCGTAGAGACAAAGGTGCACGCGCGCTTCCCTTTCTTATATATATGTATGCCAGTACTCGGAGAAGAAAGAAAGAAAGAAAGAAAGAAAGTGGAGAAAGGAGCGCGAGGGAGGAGACGAGACATAGAGTCGGACGATGATTAGATTCTGGCACGTGGCCCCCTATATAGCCATTGTCAGCGAGTTCTGACATCCCTTGCGCTCCGGACCCCCGTATAGCAGCGGCAAACGTGGTATATGTACGCGCGCGTTCGCCCGAGGTTTAATCGCCCGTGGACAGTAAGACGAGAGGAGCCAGATACTCAATATACATCGTTCCCCTTATGTGCTCCCTTTCGATCTCTCTCTCTCTCTGGAACCGTTGCTCCGAACGTAAGAATCGGCGAATCGAATTTCTCTTGTGCCAAGGCCGCTTAATCGACGCTAAACGATACGGAACGAGTCTCCAATCGAATTTTCATCCCGATCTGTGTATGTGCGTGTGTATGTGTAGATTTTAGTTCTCGCGGCTATTGCGAGTTCGAATCGAATTCGATGGAGCTGATGGTTATATGGTCTCGATGAGTCCTTCGATGATGAAGAAATTGGGAGCGAACTCGAAGATGGGGGATGTGGAGATCGTTGAGGAACCAAGCACTGCGTGATTTACCAATTAACGCGGAGTTTATATATTACAAGGGACTGGGATTTCAACAGTTTTACGAGCTTCGAGGATTTATTGCCATTTAATCGCTGTAATTTTTACGCGCACTCGTTAAGCAGCTCTTCTACGCTCATCGAGTGTATTTAAGAAATGATTTAAGAAAAGATTTGCGATGCCAAGAAACGATTACAGCTGGAGCAAAAGTATCGAGGACGAGATTGCGATTCACAAAATAATGATGAAAAGAGTTCGATCGCAAGGGCGTCCCAAGTGGCTGCACACAAGATAAAAATAACATTCACCAGCTGTATACAACAAAGGAAGCAGCGCAAAAGAATAATGTGACTCGATAATTTCCTTCCGAGCGCACACAGCGCGAGGATAAATTAGCGACGAATCAATGCTCATCGTTAGCGAGGTATACGAGTTGTACTTCGCATTCATATACATATATATGTATATGTATATATATAGACTGATAGACACACGCCCCCCGCATGCGCACACACACACGTACACACGAAACAAGAAAGAGAAATCGAGCCAGATGCAAAAAGTCAGTAGAAAGGAAAATCAATTCCACCGGCGAAGACCGGCGCGCGGCATCATCGCGTATCTGTCTCACTCTCTCTCTCTCTCGCTTGCAGCAAGATTTGATTTTCAACCCCATCGTCTCTTTGAAGCGGTGGACGCACTGCGAGATGGTGTATATATATGTATATAGTGCAGCACGAGACGAACCCCCAGATTCGCCTCAGAAAAAGCGATCGTCGACGACGACGACGACGACGATTCGAGCTTCTGCGTCGTTGCTGCGCTGCTTGCGGGCGCTCGACTTTTATTAGGTTACATACGAGCGCTATGAAAAGCAGTTTCTAGTTTCTCTTTGTCTAGCGGGCCATCTGTCACCCTCTCTCTCTCTCTCTCTCTTATGTGCACCGTGCCGACTTTTTCTTTATCTCTGACGAGTCTTTCTGTGCCTCCCTCTCTTTCTCTCTCTCTCTCTCTCTCTCCTCGCCCCCACGCTGCCGCACTGCGCATGTAAGCCCCTGGTTCTCTCGTTCTCGGTCCTGATACTCTCACCAGTCGCAGTGTTTTTCTCTTTATTACTTTTTCCTTCCGTCATTGTGTACGCGATTGTCCGCGCACTTGTAGAAGCGCTTATGCGTATAGCTGTTCCGGCCGAGAAGTCAACGAATAAGAACAGATAAGGAGAGCCACGTATATATATATTATAATGATATCGCTGCGGTTTGAGCGGAGCGTTTGGAAAGCATGGTCTTTATTGGGCTTTACTGTTTCGGTGTCCTGTTGCTCGTGCGACTGCGTAATCAGCGGCTCACATTGACCAGCTAGCAAAGTCAAGTGTTAATGTATATAAACTTAATTACTTGCCAGCAGCGATAATGGTTCGTGTGTGACGGCCCCGTGAATCACCATTACTTTTACATTCACCCCATTCAATGGATCTATATCACCCACATCGATAATTGAAATAAGACAGGAGCCTTAAAACCTCCTTTGTATTCATAAGCAACTGCAGCTCCTCAAGATAGCGTACGCACACACGCAAGCCGATTATACCGTGTTCCCGACAAACTCATTTCTCATTCATATTACAACAAAGAGAGCTGCTATTGCGCGCTCCCTCCTAAAAGAAAGTATACCATATATAGGTAGCATCTTTCTCGCACATCGCATAGTCGCATCGCACGCGGCCTCGCATTTGTGCGCGTCTTCGTGGGAAATTACACTTTGTCTCTCCTCCCACCTCCCCCTTTCTCTCTCTCTCTCTATCTCTATCTCTCTCTAGTTTTCTTTCTTCCCCCCCCCCTGCCGGATAAGCCGAGAGGCAGTGTCGCGTGCGTCAGCCGTATACGAGAGAAGGAGAGAAAAAACACACTATACACGCGGGAGTGCGACTTTGTGCCAATAGAGAGATAGTATCGCATCGCCCACCAAGATAAAGGCAAGATAGCGACTGACGAGTAATATGATGTATACGCTGTACGCGTATATAAGTCCGGCTAAGTATATACACTGACATATATATATATATATATATATATATATGTGTGTGTGTGTAGGTGTAGCTATCGGGTATTGATTTATTTTTTAACTATGTAGACACAGCGTATTTTCTTTGTATACCGTCTGCAGACGATTATATATACGTGGAGGTGGAGTAGCCGATAGCGGCGCGATATGTTTGTGAAATATATTGTAATTTTCGCTTCGAATGTGAGCTTAATATATACGCTTGGAATCGTGAGAAAAGGATTGATTATATTATCGACTTTTCATTTAAAATATACGCGACATGTCTAAAGTAGTGATATTTCTCCGGTGATAAATAAAGAGTTCGTTAAAAGGGGCCTCGTTGCTTGAATGTGTTTATAGCTAATGTACATTGGATCAATGCCGATTGAACGACAAAAAAAATTGCATACAGACGCCCGCAATCAGTTGCAGCTGTGGACTTTTAATAACCGATACGCGATCCTCGATATATGCTCTCGTTGCCGGCGTTACATCACAGCAGCAGTAGCAGCAGCAATGTTGAGTACAAATGCAATCGAACTTCATTGCGTGCAATGTGCACAGCCGGAGTACTGATGTTTACGTAGAATTACCGAGTTGATTCTGTACCCGGGAATCGCGGCTCGAGCATATGATGTACGGAGGCGCGCGACCGACTGAGCATTCCGAACTCTCGGCCATATTTCTGTATATATATACCATTTCGATGCTGTGTAAGCGGCTGATTATAGGAGCTGCTCGAGATGAGACAATTGCCCATTTGCGAGTTTCTTACCACTTAATTATAGTTTCGAATTCGTGCTTTAACTCCAGAAGAACTGGATCTTGTACTATACGCGCTAATAGTATTTATTATACATTTATTTTTGGAAGAGGGCTGGAGCGACGATAGATTTTTCGTGTGAAAGTCCTTTGGGGAATCGAGAATGCGCAATGTGCCATGCTAATGGGCCATCGCGGGTGAACGATCGTTAATGCGATCGATGTATATGTAGTTCAACGTATAACGAGGCACGCCTATATCGACGAGCTGGTACGTGAAATTAAAGGAAACGCGTGAAAGTGGTATATATATATATATATATTCATGTGCAAAAAGAGAGCAAAAGAGGAAGGAATAAAAAAAAAGGGGGAGAAAAAGAGTATCGTGTATGATGTATAAAAAATATAGAGCGGAAGACTCGCGAGACAGACAGAGATATGGCACATATCGCTCAGTCGGGTGTATATATGTATAGCGTCGATATATATTGCCGCGGCGGCCGACGCTAATGAAAATCCAGCGTGGCTCGCTCCCCCCATTAAAGGATTACAAATCGTCATTATTTCACGTCGATTATCGGATTGGCTAATAAAGTGCGCGCATTTGTCCGGCCTCGTCCCTGCGCCTGCAGCGTTCCTCTCTCTCAATGCAAGTTTCGCTCGTATTCAGCTCCCTCCCATCACCGCAGGATTATACCAAAGAGAGAGAGAGAGAGAAAGAGAGAGAGAGAGAGAGTAGCTCTTCTATCTTTTTGAAAATACGACGCCGCTGACATCGAGTCCGCCATTAAACGCGATTGTTATAATTCGCCGGTCGGCCGAAATGCACCTGGTCGAGTCACCCAACGCCCTGTAATAATCAAGTTTTGCTTTATATAATTCGCGGGTATATAATCGGTCATAATTACAAAGCGTCGAGGCGATAATCGATCTCGTGCGATATTTGTGTACATCCGAGTCATGTCGAGAGCACCGCAGTTGTTTTTTTTTCCCCCCATTTTTGCCTCCCGTTTTTGCACCTGTATTCGCTGACAAGTATGTTCCCCCCTTCTCTCTCTCTCTCGCTCCATTCCTATATATACTGTATAATTGCATTTGGGCGCATCTGTTAAAGGAAGTTTCGACTGTTTGTTTCGGTGCGGGGGCTATTTTTTTTTATCGCGAGCTCACGGCCCGGCCCGCAATTAATTCCGATTTAAAATCGCGTAAAGCGCGCGAAAATTGAGTGTACGTGTGCGGTGTTAAGCACGCCAATCAGTGGTATTGTTTTCCGCATTTGATGCTTTTATACACGGCTTCGACATCGAGCCTTTTAATCGGTGTATGGCCTTTTTTTCTGGCTTAATCGGTGCGCACGGCTAAACCACTGATATAGGCTCACTCGAATGAGCATTTGGTTTTCTAATTTGGCAAATTATTTCTTTGAAAGAAGCGTAAATGCAAAGACTATGTATATATATTTTCACGAAACGTACACGTACAGTGCACAACGAGCAAGTGGCCAGCTCGACTTTTTCGCAAGTTTGTCTAGAAGTGCAGCTAAGGGAAACGGGCACACACACGCACACACACACACACACA